>LQRL01129734.1:3514-15501 GCA_001703475.1 Hydroides elegans | reverse complement strand
TATTGTATTTGGAGAAATGATTTATATTTATCATTATCAGTATAAATCAATATTTGGTGACCAGTTTTAACATCATCTATCCGATTAAGTATAATTAGTATATTTAAAATTAAAATTTATTATTATAAGGGAGATTATATACATGCATATGTAATTCATGCATAGTAAGTCACGTAGACGTAGCTTAGGTTTGGGCATATGGCCTGGTCTAGAATAATTTTTGCATGTTCGGGTAGCAAAATACCGATCGCAACCAAGCCCTATTTTAGGAATGTTTACATTTAATTCGACGTCCCAAAAAACAATGTACTCTTCTACCTGTCCAGGGGCCAATGCACCAAGCGAACACATTTGCAAACCGGGAGCTGGGTCCTTAGCTTGGCGTTTCCCCTTTAGGGTCATTACCTTAGATGGCATTCCTGTACTTACCCGTATAACGATGAAAAATCTTAACTTTAATTATGTACTTTTAAATATCCAGAATTGAAACGAAGTACTTAACAAGTCATTTGTAATAAAATAACAAGATAACGTTCATTCGTAACATCATATATATTTATAATGTATGCTATATAAAATGGATGTTTGAAGCGATCTTATATATATTTTTTTTTATTCATTTATATGGTTTCTCTATTTTGCATAAAAACTCTGTACATGTATGTTACCATATCGCCTGATTCCAGATATAATTTAGGATTGATCATCATTACTATAACCTTATATAGTTAGAAATGAAGCTTAAATGTGTGTTTATTTTTTAGATATTGTCTATTCGGCGATACTGTAAACACAGCATCACGCATGGAAAGTACTTCGGTTGCTCAGAAAATCCAACTTTCAGAAACAACGAAATCGCTACTCGATATATCGGAGGCGTTTGTTTGTGTGCCGAGGGCAGCGATCTCAGTAAAGGTAAACAAACGCATGTGTAAATCAAAACAAATATATGCAAATCGAATCAAATATCTATATCAAATCAAATTTGTATATCAAATCAAATACAGTTAAAACCACTTCCAATTTGACTATCGTAAGCACAATTATTCGTATTCGTTTATTCGTATTCGTTTATTCGTTTATTTGTTCCTCGTTTATTCGTATGCTTTCGTTTATTCGTAAGCAATCGTTCAATCGTAAGCTATCGTAAGCTATCGTTTATTCGTATGCATTCGTTTATTCTAAAGCTATCGTAAGTTATCGTAAGCAATCGTTTATTCGTAAGCTATCGTAAGCTATCGTTTATGTGTAGGCATTCGTTTATTTGTAAGCTATCGTAAGCTATCGTAAGCAATCGTTTATTCGTAAGCTATCGTTTGTTCGTAAGCTATCGTAAGCTATCGTAAGCTGTCGTTAGCTATCGTTTGTTGGTAAGCATTCGTTTATTCGTAAGCTATCGTTTATTCGTATTCATTTATTCGTTTATGCGTATTCGTTTTTTCGTTTATTCGTTTCAGTTGTCAAATTGGAGGTGGTTTTAACTGTATTTAACTGTATGTATATAGACCTATAATGGTGATGTCAACGGCAAGCGGACATTTTTTCTGAAACAACTGTAAAATTGGAATAAATTGATATCAAATAGTATAGTGCTAGCGAATAGTTTCACCTACTCCACTGAGGCGAAGAGCCGCTGCCCGCACGACAACTCTATTGACGTTCCTATAAATAATTGCAACTCTATTAAATTGAATATATCTAGATACAAATGGAAGTGAGTTTAAAAGAAATAAAAACGGGACACGAAAACTCATATTTTGATAGATGTTACATTATAACGATACATGAAAAAACCTATATCTATATATGACGATTTGACATAATTACCAAGAGTTACATTTAACAAATCAAGGACGGATTGATTTAATTATTTATTCAAATTATAATTCTGACGATGTTATTTTTCAGGGCAAAGGGACCATGAAAACCTATTGGCTGCATGGTTTCAAAAACAATGGCATCAAATTACATGAGGACTTTTTGCGTGATCACGAATAAACTGAAAATGATGTATAATAAACAATACTATAGTTGCTCATATAAGCTTACAATATTTTACTTGCGATGAATTAAAAGCCAAAGCATCTAAATCAGGCGCGGATCCAGAAAATATTGAACCTGGGGGCGCAACAGTATAAATTATGAGGCTGAACCGGGGGATGCAACTTTATTTTTTTTGGTCTGACATAAAAGGGCGAACAGGGGGCGTGCGCCGGGTGCGCTCCCTCTAAATCCGCGCCCGTAAATCATAAACACCAAACGCAACGCCACAAAGCTTGCTCCGGTGTTACACGTCATTCAACAATTTGTAAAATTAAATGTTGTGTGATATAAAGTAAATATAAATATGCATATAATCGTAGTACACTAGAGCAATAAACAAATGATAGAGCATCATTTAAACATACACGGCCTATATCACAGTGTGGCAATATGAAATTCAATATGCGTGACATGGCTAGGGAACATTACGTTCTCTTTCAATATACCCCCATTTCTCTTTTACGCATAATTTCAGTCAAGCAGCAAAGGAAATGTAACTTTCGAGCCATTGTGGCGAATGTCTAGTTTGGACTCGAAACAAACGCATGTATGAACAAAAATCATGTAATTCATACAGTGTATATTCATACAAATTAACGATTTTGCAAGCAGTCGAACTGTAAAAAAATCAATTTGAATGGACATGCATTTATTCAAGGCTCCTTCATGCAAAAACCATCGTCAGCAAAAAATTGTTTGCGATTTCTCTAGATACCGAAGAAACTCACATTTTATGAGAGTAAAAATCAAAATACATTTATAAGCAACCAGTTTTTCAATTTGTTTCAATTTGATATTCTAGCTATATATCCGTGAATGAAAAATAAAGAATTCGGAAAAGAAAATAAAAAAGAAGTTTTTTTCTTAAATTCTTGTTTTTAGGCCTATTTTAATAGTTGGGTCAATATGGGAAAGGAACTCATTTTTTAGGAACAACTCATTGGGTACCCTTTATGTTTCTTTTTTTTCAAATGAAGCTCGATGAAAGCAACATATAATCACATTGTTAGCCTTTTCAAAAACATTTCATGTTATATATATAAAATATAAATTATCTTCCATTTCATGCGTTGATCTTTTGTACAATTGACCAGCTTAAATGCAATATAGTTAAGTATCAATCGTAAACGATCACACGCATTATTTAGATCATCTCTGATCTGCATTTTTTGGAGTGGTTTGTTTATAAACCCAAGATTTATGCAATTGTACTGTTTTGAAATCTGCATCCGATTACGTAAATAATAATAAAAAAACATATTATCATGTTTCGAAATCTGACAGCACTAACTTAAATCAGAAAACATAGACTACTGTATTTTAAACTAAATCCAATTTTTTAATTCAATATTTATGATATTGCTATATTAAAAAAGTCAACTGTTTTGTTTTTATTCTAAACATAAAAAATATGAAATACTTCTTAAGTGAAGAACACATTTTCATGGAACCTCGAACTGCTCCTTATTCATTGGACCAAATTGCAATGTAATAAGAATAATTGCAATACGTATGGTTCCAAATTTTGTTTTTGAATATGTTACTAGGATATCTATTATAATGATATATACATATTTTACAGATTGGTTATTTCTTTTATTGGATAATTGATAGAAGACTTATACAAATTTCAAGGAGGTATAAATAATAAGTATTCATAATTAGATGTATTCATTTTTATAACAGAAGTTTAATGACGATTACACAAAAGCAGCATAGCATGCAATATTAGAATATCAGTACAACTGCATCAAATTACAATCGAATATCAAATGAACATTATATTTGGTTTTTTTTCTATGCTAAGCTCGCGTTTTTTCGGCAATACTTACAAGCTATATTGCGTGGAAACTCAAAACTCAAAACTCAATTTACGGTAAGTTGTTAAACGGTTACTTGTATTACATCGTATTTGTTTGCTTATTTGCTCGTGAATAGTACTAGCATTTCATTTGCCGATATTACATTTGACTCTTACAAAATCTCAATGAGATAGCACAATTATGGTAACATCTGAATTCATATCTTTACTAATGCCTGACCGTTATTGGGTTATGTACCATTGCAATTGCAATGACACTTTCATGTAATATGTGTGTTTTAATGCTATAATGATATTACCATATTCCAGTAACAACCGTATTTAGTAAAATATGGTTGATTGCTTATGCCAACAAATGAGGTGTTGGCTTTAAATATTTGAACTGGATGTGATGGGAGCGGTATCATCCCTAAACAGTTTCCTTATTAGGCACTGCAAACACGGCGAGGGTTGTCAACAAGACGCAACCGTTAGACGTGACGTCGAGAGGACGTTTGAGATTTGGTCCATATAAAAGTAGCCGTACGTCATTGCACGGCTCTATGTTCACTGAAGGCTCTTTGCACGTCAAACCGTGGCTGGACGTAGTTCAACGTCCTTTCGACATCCGTAAAAAAAAGATTGTTCGGGCAACCTTCATATGGGCTCAAAACATAACGCTTTTACATTTATGAAAGTTAACCTGAAAAATTCTTGATCCCATCGATGAAAAAAATGTAGCTGTGCGGCTTTGGGGCGCAAATTCATGTTTGTGAATTATTTGGAAAAAAAACTGAATGGGAGGGGGTGCCCGCCCCCTCTATGCAGATTCACGCCTATGCCCGATTCAAATTATATCGTTATAACCAAAGGACTGTTGTCTCTCAACGTCAATCAACGTCTGAACACGACATAAATGGAATGGAGTAACAGTGGACAGAACAAATAGCCGTGACAGCAAACTCATAATGTGTTATGGTCAAACTGATGTGGATATCTGAAGGACATCTCCAAATCAGTCATTGTCAAACGGTAACTATTAAGAGCGTATCCATTATTGATAAATGTAATCGTTTAGGAGTATATCAAAGAACCACAAAACTAAAAGTCAGATTGAGTTATACATAACGGCTCGATATTTTGTATTATTATTCAGAAAACAGTTCTACATGACAACCATTTTGTAAATGGAAGAAACACATACAAGAACACGGATTTAACCCATTTTAAGACGAGTTTATAGTTTTATTATTGGCTTCAAATGTTAAAACAAAACATTAATGCTAGAAATTGCTTTAGGCCGCGATTACATCAAACATGGACTCGCAAGGAAGGATGGGATCATCGTTACTTGCTACAGTTAAAACCACTTCCAATTTGACTATCGTAAGCAAAATTATTCGTATTCATTTATTCGTTTATTCGTATTCGTTTATTCGTCAATCGTTTATTCGTAATCTATCGTAAGCTATCGTAATCAATCGTAAGCTATCGTAAGCAATCGTTTATTCGTAAGCTATCGTAAGCTATCGTTTGTTCGTAAGCATTCGTTTATTTGTAAGCAATCGTTTATTCGTATTCGTTTATTCGTTTATTCGTATTCGTTTATTCGTTTCAGTTGTCAAATTGGAGGTGTTTTTAACTGTATTTCCTAAACGATAGTTTTCTCGTTTACTCGTGACATTCGTGTAATCCCGTAAACGGCGATAAACGTGTGGAGCGCATAATCTGCCCCATTTATGCATTGTTGCTCTCCATTGCTACTATAAAGGGCAAATGGAGGAGGAAGACAAATAGTTAAAACTCATGAGATGGGGCGAACATATTTAGTCAGTTGGCTGTTCCATCGAACGGCATTGTCACACACAATTTCACACAAGCCATATTACAGTTGTTTGTCTACTGGATTTATTTCCAATATATATTACTGTGAAATAATTTATATAAAGGTATAACATTCATAAACGAAATAGAGTTCTAATAGCATTTTGCTTACTCTGAGCAGTGATTAAAAACAGATAGAAAACCGACGTTCCAGATAATGTTCATTATAATGTAAATTGATAGCACTTGTAACTCTAATAATGTTGAGTTCTTATAACATTTTTTTTCTACTTTGAGCAATGACGTTTTCATACATTTAAGATGGGAAAAAATCATTCGGATAATGTTATTAACGCAAATAAATATAATAAAACCCATGAAAATAGAGTAAACATACAAGGTTTATTGGGCTATACATTGCCTTGAAATTGCAAGGCTAGTGGCCACTGTAAAAGTGGGCATATCAAAAGGAAGAGCTCGTTTGTAGCCCCCTTATTATTGCTCATCATGCACATAAAAAGGACATTGTAGAGACCCGGTTATTGTATAAACGGATAAACATTGCTTAGGAAAGGTATGGTGGTTGTTGTTTTAAATAGTTTTGTGGATGCTGATGGTTGAGGAAATTAAAGTGAATAACGGATATTATTTTTTTTAACTTTATAAATATGAAGGAATGGGTTGCTTAATAAATTGTATAACTGTGTTTTGATTTAAATATTTTGATAACGAATAATATCATTAAAGAAATGTAATTTTCATACATATTTATACAGATGAATAATAAGAATACCAAATAATAATAACATCTAAACAAGCTATGAATATAAATGTCCACATAATTGTACGGATTATCTATATTAAATATATCATTCAATATTTTCGAAAAAAAAAACAATATACACCATCACCTGAGCTATGGAACTTGGGCTTTAGCCGGTTCACAACACTAATAGACAAGAGTTGTTTCCCAATTAAGATGACCACCGGTGACATATATCTTAGTTATAATTGAAGGGCTCCGTGCAACATTGTGTTAATTCTGAAATTGATGTTTTGAGAAAACTCAAGCTAAAGATATTGGAATAAAACTGAATCTAACATAGTTATTTATGGGCCGATTTCTATGCAAAAAAGTATGTGGCGAATGCATTAACGCATGCGCATTGCAATGTGGAAAGAAATTGTAAGAAAACATAGCAATAAAGTTTTATTAATGAAAATAATGAAAAAAAATACCATGCAAGTCTATAAAACACGTTTTGACTTTATCATTTTAGCGTGCAACAAAATGTTATATTCAATTCCATTGGTCTTATACAGTTAACTAAAATTTAACACAATGTTGCACGCGAAAATAGCAAAACACAAATTATGCTAAGTAAATAAAACATTTTGTTGCACGGAAACAATCGCGCGAAAAGCGCGCGCTATATAAGCTATAGTAGACTTGTGTTAAGTCAATATAACACAATGTTGCACGGAAATATTTTGCGAATAAGTGTTTGTTATATAAAACAACTGTGGCTTGTGTTAAGTAAATATAACATTGTGTTGCACGCGAAATGGGAAAAACTTGGCACTTAGCACAATGTTGCACTGAAAAAAAAGATATCTATAGGGATAGATAAGATATAAGCTTCACACAAATGATAGATAATATCGACATGAGTATATTCCAAGTAAAATATCGAAACCATGTTAAGTAGACTTAACACAATGTTGCACGGAGCCCTTCAATTGAAGGGATCCGTGCAACAATGTGTTAAGTCTGAAATTGACGTTTTGAGAATGGGGCTTTGTATGTTGTTTAATTGGTCATTTATATAGGAATTGGCAAGTAGGCAATGGATGAAAATATGATGATCGCATTGTTTTTTTTTTCGCATTATTCAAGATGGTAACATGGCTCAGTTATAACTTGGCACTTTGTCATTTATTTTGGCAAAACATGTTAAGTCGACTTAACACATTGTTGCACGGAGCCCGTTAATTATCTCCTCGGACTAAGAAAGATGCACAGCCATTGTATGGCACCACATAAGGGCGTAGTTGCATTTGCGTTTTTTTTGTCAAAATGCAGCTTTTTACGTGCGGTCCGGTGAATTTTTTATTCAAAACTCAAAACCTCTAGTTGCGCATTAACAAGCCAGAAATTTAAACTCTCGCCATATTGAAAACAGTGAAATTCACAACAAAAAACTGCGTTTTAAAACGCTATCTGCTCAATAATTTAATTTTGGGCATTGACATATAAAATGCGTCAAACCAGATACCAGATCCATATCATAAGTTTGCAGTCGTTAAAAAAATCGATCAATTACATCGTGCATGGAACCATTCAACTGTAATTTTGAGCAAATTGTTTAATACCTTATTTTTTTTGTAGAATGGTTCCCCTACACTAAGCACTATCGTTATTAGTGTATGGTATCACCCGATGGCAGATTAGGACAATTTTTGTAAAGAATTTATTGATTGGCTTTCAGAGACACACCCCAAAATCACGTGACTTATATGGCTTGTGAATAAACTGGTTTTCAGATCAAAACAAAATGGTGGATGATACCAGTCCCTATATATCTTTGATATTAGGGATGGGGACCAGTCTATTATTTTTGTAGTACATATGCAGGCATATATTAGCTTTTTTGTGGACAGACATATTCAGTGATTTCATTCTTTCTTTTTTGGATTTGCTTGAAACAATATGATGAAATATACATTGCGTGGGTTTACGTTATTGTAAATCTAAGACAAAAATAGTTAAGGGCCTGGCTTCACTCATAGCTTTTTTTTTCAGTTTTGTTTAGGTCTAACAAACCAAATTTTCGGTTTAGGCTTATGATACATTGGAAACCTAAAATTGCGTAACGTTTAAGAACGCTATTCGAAGTACCCATTAGAAAAACAAAGAAAATGTTGGTTTGTTAAAATACAACTGCTTTGGAAATAATGCTTTGGAAATTGTGGCTGTGCCCTGAGTCATTACCCTGAGGAATATTCTTTAATCAGTGCATCATTTTGATGATGCTTGCATTTGCGTGACAATAATCATTTCTGTTGTTTTCATATCTTTCTTTTTTATATGTATGCGAATCTGTTAAAAACACGTACAATAATGTAATGCTCAAATTTTATTAATTGTCTGTTCAATTGATATATCCAGACAGTGTCCGGGTGGGGCTTCGCAATATTCTACGTGACTTAAGATAGTTATCAAAGAAAAACTTATGAGACTTGTAGCGAGACACAAGCCATGAATTATGTGATTCGCTGACAAAATTGCAATGAATATATTGCGAAAAAGCGATATCTCATATAACGGAATATGATTTTATATATTTAATATGTGTTATTTTTGCGCTTCGCAGCATACAGTTAAAACCATGTCCAATTTGACAACTGAAACGAATAAACAAATGCGAATAAACGAATAAACGAATACGCATAAACGAATAAACGAATACCAATAAACGAATAATCGAATACGAATAAACGATTGATTACGAAAAAACGAATGCTTACGAATAGACGAATGCTTACGAATAAACGATAGCTTACGATAGCTTACGATACCTTACGAATAAACGATCGCTTACGAAAAAACGATTGCTTACGAATAAACGATAGCTTACGATAGCTTACGATAGCATACGGTAGCTTACGATAGCTTACAATAGCTTACGAACAAACGATTGCTTACGAATAAACGATTGCTTACGAATAAACGATTGCTTACGAATAAACGAATGCTTGCAAATAAACAAATGCTTACGAATAAACAAAAGCATACAAATAAACGAGAAACGAATAAACGAATACGAATAAACGAATAAACGAAAGAGAATAATTTTGCTTACGATAGTCAAATTGGAAGTGGTTTTAACTGTATTAGTTTGCTTCCATCACCATAACATGACAAATTGTTTATTGGATTGTATCAATATTTTGGATCCCATGGTTTTAATGAACAGGAATACCCAGCGATTTATTCGGTGAAATATCTATTCTGCCGGTATATCATCATTGCTGGCATTTTCAAAGAATAGAATAAATATTAACATTTCCTTTTTGTTTATATTAAGTAATAAGGTCAATAAAATGCAGTCATTACATGAAATTAACAAAGTTTTGACCAAATTAGGGTTAAAACATGGGTATATAATAATTTTGGAGAACTTTCAGATGGGCATGAAGCATTGATGGGTATCCTTTTTTTGCTGGCAGCGTTTTCCTGGCAACGATTTTCGGGCTTTCCGGGCTGGCAAACATAGCATTAAGTTTTCACTTAAAGGAAACATATTCACTACTTTATACTGCAAATGAATTCGTTTCATAACAAAATAAGTCATATTAGACACACTTCAAAAATATTTCGTTGGGTACTCCTGTATGAATATCAAAATTCAAGTCACATTTTGAAAAAGGGATATCACGCAAATTGTTATCTAATTTCTATGTTTATATGATCGATTTTATCTTTGTTCCAGAAAAATGACTTGGATGAAGAATGCTTTCAACGTCATTGACAATAAAGAACGTTTAGAACAATGCGATTACGAGTTAACTTAAAGGAACACTCACAAACAGATCACATTAAAGTCAACTGACTATAGCAATATGAACATGGATACTCATAGTAATATACTCTTTCTAGTACTTTCAAATGTACTTATGACGTCGCAAAAGAGTACACGCATCGACGGAGCAGGCGCGTCCTTCCCCGCCTCCGTATACAGGTCCTGGGGCCTGTATTATCAAACTCATCGCGTCGAGTTCAAAAACGTACGCATGTCCTATGATTCTATAGGGAGCGGAGGTGGAAAGGAGGCTATTACGCAGGTAAGTAATGATCGTGATTGAGAAAAATTGAAATGGGGGACCACCAATGATATAAGATATCAGAGCAAACGGGACTTAATGTTTTTGTTACATTACCATATAAGGGGTAGGGGGT
The DNA here is from genome assembly GCA_001703475.1 of Hydroides elegans. Classification (NCBI taxonomy): domain Eukaryota; kingdom Metazoa; phylum Annelida; class Polychaeta; order Sabellida; family Serpulidae; genus Hydroides; species Hydroides elegans. The sequence continues at coordinate 4,873 of LQRL01129734.1, read as the reverse complement.
GTTCAGGGTGCATGGTCGCGCTCCCTCTAGATTAGCGCCTGAGTAAGGATGTGTGCTCTAATAAAACATGATTATAACACCATAAAATCAAACTAAATGAGTATATTCAATACCGCTATTTAAAACATATTCAAGGTGGTTTGAAGTCAATTTGTCAATTGTCTCACTATTCTTCAAATCTAAATTCAAAACGGAACTTTTTTTCCTTAACGTCAATATATTCTTTTCCAACCGAGATGAGTTTTAAAACGTTACCCCGTTTTTGAGTTTCCCATAAGGAATTCAAGGACGTATAGGAAAAAGTTTCGTTTTCAAACACAAATGTAACCGCGCCCTAAATGTAAGTATAGCATTACGAACATTTTGTTAATAAATATCTATCAATTTATACAAAGTAAACGAGCATGCTTTATGGTTATACGCAATTATTTCTGAAGCTGGTATTTCAATTTTGCCCATCATATTAGTTTATTGATAAAAAGTGTACTGTCTTTTTATTGCTTTTATATACAGTTTATTATCCTAAACAAGTCTTAGTGGTCATACAGCAACACTTTACTATTATCTAGGTTAATTAAGAAAACAGTCCAACGTTTCACAGTAGAGGTTGTTTGCTACTTTGTATAGGTTTTTGTGGAGGTATGTCATGGTAAAGAGAACTTTGATGTCCTAATTATGTCTCGTTTGAACATTTACCCATCACACACAACCCATATCTCTTGTATATGGTTACCCACATTGACACACTGCATGAGTCGTCAGATTAAAATGGAAGGTCGTGGTTATATTTGAGTTTTAAACCGCAACTTTGTTTGTGCTCGCATATAAATTTCTTAACGGACAAGTTTTTTGTTTCAAAACGCGCTGTTTTCATTCTTTGCCATAAGAAATACATACTGAAAGATTTGAAATGCAAGTGTACCCACGGCCTAAAGGTGCGGGTATGGATTGCTTTGGGTTTTGGTGCACACACCAATGACTGCGTGACATATGAATACATATGTATGGAATACTTTTGCGGACATAACCTCTGTTTTGGTCTTAGCCAAAATATCGGTTTAAACCAAAATTTTGATTTCAACAAAACAAGTTTTCGTTGAAACCAAACACAGTTTTGTTGAGACCAACTGATAATCGGTTGAAGCCAACGTGGTTTTCGTTTAAACCGAATTTAACTCTGTTAAAACCGATTTGTAATTTTGTGGAAACCATTTTTTTTTGTTTCAACCGATTTTTTTTTCTGTTGAAACAAAGATCGCTCTGGCTTCAACAACACAGAATGTGGTTATAACTAAAGCTGCAATTTGTTGAAACAATCGATACTCAGGCGCGAATCCAGAAATGCCAGAATACAGAATT
>LQRL01129725.1:0-10322 GCA_001703475.1 Hydroides elegans | reverse complement strand
TGTCTGAAAGAACAGCGAAATTCAAAGAAAATATAGTGAAACCAATATCGCTGGCTTTACTTTATATATAAATATATATATATATTTTTTTTCATTTCGCTGCGATTTTAGAAAATTCTGCAACTGCGTGACCGCACCTTTAGTTTTAGATTTCGCAGACGCAAAGTCCCCGTTAAGTAGTTTCCACAAGAATCTTGAACTTGATTTAATTTCGTTTCCACTAGGTTTACCAAATCTCATTCCACATATGCAGTAGCCACGAACCGCTTACAGTACCATAATATTATTTGATTATGAAATCGCAAGTGGCGATAAACCTGTCGCTCCTTGCGATTAAAAGAAAACAAAGAAAACTATGCAAATCGCGATTAGTGATTGAAATCGCAACGTATTCAACGTAACCACTCGTTTTTTCTCTCAACAAGTACTAAAGCTAAACTGTGTTGTATTGAATTTTAAAGATATATTATAACCAGATTCATAAATTATTTCTTGAATAAATGCTATAACGTACGATTATTATTGCAAAAAAAAAACAGTTAAACTGGGGAAACTACTGTGTTTGTATGATACTGCAAATATATGTTTTATTTCTTCTGAAATTATAATTTAACTATTGAATATCAATAACAGATAATTTTAATGCATGTTTATACCCTTTCACTCTGTCTTAATCATTCTAACCCTCAAACCACATTTAAGTGTATTCAAGTGTGTTGAACTAAAAATTAAATTAACAGCTTTTTTGTTCACAACTGCACGTAGCACCTTTTTTTAATTGCACGGTTCATGGACAAAATATCCTTATGTCTTATTTGCATGAAACAGTCGCCCTTTTGCCGCCTCTATTAGCAGGTGTTCCCAAAGAAAGAATTTAGTAGGTAGTCTAATATGACTTATTATGTTATGAAACGAATTCATTTGCAGCTTACTGTGGTCAAATTTTATTCCTTTAAGTAAAACTTTATTCTTTGTTTGCCAGCTAGGAAAGCCCGAAAATCGCTGCCAGCAAAACGGTGCCAGTTAAAATTGATACCCTTCGATGTTTCATGCCAATCTGAAAGTTCACCAAAATTAGTATTCTACCATGTTTTAGCCCTAATTTGCTCAAAACTGAGTTAATTTTATGTAATAATTGCATTTTATGGACCTTATTCTTTGAAATAAAACAAAAAGAAAAATTTGATATTCATTCTATTATGTGAAAATTCCAGCAAGGAAGATATCCCAGCAGAATAGATATTTCACCGAATAAATCGTTTGGTACTCCTGTATAAGCCCATCCCACTATCCCACTAAGACCTATGAATGGTCGGTATGGGGACAAGGTGTGCCGAGGCGTAGATTAAGGTTTAACGCGGCAGTTAAGGGAAATATATGATTTTTAAATTGTTATTGCTGTTATAAGTGTATGTATTAAGCAGAAATTATCTTTATTGTGTATGATTTTGAGGGAATTGGAACTACATATTGAGACATTTAATCCAGGTTTATTTTTTAACCAGGTTAATTAAAATCCAGGCTTCTTAATTTCAAATGGATCTCGTTTTGCTGAGGAATTCCAGGATTTTTTTATGCCGATTTTGCCTGCTTTTAAGATTTAAGGTGATAATCGCCCGTAATCGCCCTTAATCAAGTTATTTTTAGATTCATATATAATTCGATTTTTGATATTTTACTATTTCATTTCGATTTTTGGCTTATCAGATTCAAATGAAACAAAAGTTGCTTGCTATGAAGATCTTCGAAAATTCTTATAAATCTATTTTGAATAAAAAAGGAATACTCAACGGATAAGTTTATGTGTTAATATTTAAGTGATGGGATATAATCAAATTTATAAAGAATATTACATATATTAACGGATTATAATTTTCTTTGGAATAATAAACACATATTTGCCACATTAGAAAAAAATAGGTATGATATTAGATATTTAAAAAATCAAGTACCAACTAATAAACTTGGATTTTATCGAAATTTTGGTGAATTTAATTGCTGAAAATTCGTTTTAAGGCATATTATTCTTCCGATTTGGAACTTTTCAAAGTAGCATATTTCATTATATTGGTTAATTGTTGATACCGCAATTTTATTGTTCGCCAATGAATTAAAACAATTAAATAAAATAGACAATATTCAATATTTAATTTTGTCAAATTAAATCGGTGCTAGGAAAATTATTAATTTATTTTTAGTTTATATGAATTAAACATATCGTCAATTGGGAGCTTTACCGGTAATTGTTTCATGCGCGCTAAAATCAAAACTCTAAAAAGCGCGCCAAACTACAAAATAGGAGCAACAACCTGTTCCCCTCTGAATAGAAATAACATGGAATAAATACTTTAACATAGCAAATAAAATCATCGCCGATTTTATTTTTGGAGTAAAAATGTATATTCTATGTAATTTCTATTACAAATAGTAAGTGATTCTAAACACTGGTTGCGGTAACTCAATTACTGATTAATAGTTCTATAACCAAAACACATTGGTGCCCATTCTCATCCTGTTCGGCTCTTAATTAAGCCGTGTCTACGCATATATGAAGCATACTAATAATGTCACAAAAAGCGCGCTTTTTTTATGAACATAAGGAGAAAATCGCTATGGTTTTATATGAATGTGGCTATTAAGATATCTGTTTCCAGCTCTTATTTACGCGCGTTTATCGTTTGCGTGAGCGCGGCTTTATATGGTTTTGTTGGCCCCCGGTTTCAACATTTTTCAGGATCCGCCCAATTAATAGTTCATACAAAAATAAATTTGGTACCTCTTTTATCCATTTGTTGGTGTAAGATGAATCTTTTTTTTTATTGAGATGTTCTAAACATCAGCTTTGTAATTTATAAGCCAAACATTGTAGGCCTACAATATTTCCTATTTAGAAAAAGTCGTATTTGCCCTTACATTTTAAAAAGTGATGGATTGTTTTATATTTAATGAGAAAAAATGAATATTTCGTATAAATTTAAACCCATATATTGAGTTATTTCTGATAACATCATGTATATCTTTTAAAAATTGCGCGTTAAAACATACACTATCACGGATATTGGTGAAACATGAATGGACGAGTTATCATAATAGGATTGTAAAACGCCCACTTTACAATTGCTTCTTCAGATTTCAGTGGTTCCCTTACCTTTTCATTGCATTTATGTATTGTACTTTTTATTTCAATGCATTAAGATAGCAATGTACGGTAGGTTATTACCCTTTGCCCTACTCCAAAAATGATTTTAGTCGTCGATATGATATTAAATGATGGGCGTACAATGTCTTGTGCAGCAATTAAAAAATAACCGGATTTAAAACAGGGTATTTCTTTAATTGTATTATTAATAATGACGAGTTGCCTGTTACTGTTGCTGCATTTTTCTATGCTACATCCTGCTTAAAATAGAAAGGGTCAACCTTTGACACACTATCTGAGTGCTTATCTTCCCTTTTAAAATTGACACGAATTGACTCTTTAACATCAAGCGCAAGAGTACACTTTTTAAACGGATCCGTTTTGCACTAATCCATGTTTTCTAATGGGAAACTCAAAACGCATGTGCGGAAGGTTGTGTTTTAAGTTTCCAATAAAAGCGGGTTCACGCAAAGAAAGGCTAACAAATAATTGAAACACAACGCTTTTTGTGTGAAAAAAAGGATAAATTGTAACGTTTTCAAGTGTCTTTCGAGCTTTCGGATTTCGAGCTTTTATTTTCGGGCTTTTTTTTGTTTGCGTGAACGCGACCTTTATTTACATTGGAAAGCAAAAAACGGATCCATTTTAAAACGTAATGTTACCACGCCCTAAACAACGCACCTTCCTGAGGGCATGGTTACATTTGCGTTATAAAATGCTTCTTTTCCTTCCTAATGCATTCTTGCAGGAAAACTCAAAAATGCACCAGTGGTTTAAACCACAACTAGCGTTTTTTGTACAAAAAAATACATATGGAAAAAGCTGCTATTTGAAACGTCAAAGTCACCACATATTTACAAAAAAATTACGAAGTTTAAGAAAATTTGGAAGGTAGAAATTAAGTTGGTCATTTTACCGTCATGAACCGAATCTTTGATCGACAGTAAAATTCATTGTGAAATAAAGCATTAGTTACATTTGCGTTTTAAAGCGGAACCTTTCCTCAACGTCCATGTCCTCCTTATGGGAAACTCAAAAACGGAAGTGACGTTTTAAAACACATTTTTGTGTTTTGCCGTAAGGAATACATAGACATACAAGAAAAAAGTGTAATTTTAAAACCCAAATATAACCACGCCCTAGACTGAACTAGGGTCTGCCTACAACACATTGTGTTTCTCTCTTATAAGTTCTAATGATGCTTGGTCATTTTTTACCCTCTATAAACTTCTTGGCAAACATTTGAAAGCCTTATAAATGCCCTGTTAAGAAAACATTTTTAATAGCTCCATGAACATTTCAGTATGGCCAGACCCGTATTACAAGACGATGCTTAATGATTCTATACATAATAGGGGCGGGCAAGATAAAAATTAGATATATGAGTCTCCAAATGAATGGTCATAAAAATATGAGATTATTCAAATGCAATATTTTTAATTTGTATGTATTTGGTATTTTGAAACAAATGATATATTTAATTTCTTTTCTTGTTGCAGAAAATTCGTTTTCAAGATGAGGCTTCCCCTCATTTCGCTGTGTTTGCTTCTGCTGATGTTGAATGCAGAGGCCCAAGGTAAATGTATATCTATTTTGATTGTTATTCTTATTCTTAAGGCGTATTCACGCAAAAAAAATCATAACTTTTTGCGTGAACAGAGGTGATAAAATTGTTATGTTTTTATACAAATGTAACTTTCCAAAATATCGGGTTTCGTGCTTTTTTCCGAGCTTTTTCGTTTGCGTGAACACGGCCTTATTTTATTTCTTATTTTTATAATCATTATTTTTTATCCAGGTGTTTGATGGATTGATCCAGGCCATAATACAAAATTGAACATTTATACCCATCATAAGAGCGTGGCTACATTTGCCTTTTAAAACGCAACTTTTTCATGCACGTCAATGTATCCCTTATGGGAAAACAAAAAAAAACGTTTTAAATCCTAACCTCCATTTTGAATTTGCCATAAGAAATGCATGGACGTGCAAGAAAACGTTCTATTTTAAAACGAAAATGTAACCACGCCCTAAGGCACATTAATACGTAGAGATTCGACAAGAATCGGTTCCATGACTTATATGGATTGAAACAAATTTCCTCAAAACAGCAAAAATCCATATAGCAATTTTTTTTCATAGTTCAAAACGTGATCATTGAATTAATCATTGATTATTCCAGAGCGCTAAGATAATTTACATATTTTTAGGGTGATTATCAAGGTCAAATATAATTACTTTCCAATTAAGTTAACTGTTGTCGTGTCGTTCAATACCATTTTAACTACGTTCTATATGCCATTGTGTGATAATTGTACATCATATCGATAAGGAAATTATATCAAAATCATGTGGGATATCTTGAGCCTGACAAGGAAAAATATATCCATCGAAATGTGATGTCAAAGCGATTTTTCATTAAGGACTTATATTACATTTGAAAATGCGACGTTGATAATGACTTCTTAAACAATTTCAGTAGAAAAAAATATTATTATGAACAAAACAAAACACGGATTATTACGAGAAGAAAACCAATCCCATGTAGCCTTGTCCTAGAAGGGGAAATCAGTTTTTGAGTCATGATCAGATTTTGGGTCACTCGCTATTTTAAATAGAAAAAAACACGAAATATACTTTTTTACGTAACAAATGAAATCATGAACATACTTAAGTGTTATTTATTTTTGTGTGTTTGTAAAAAAATGTTTATAAATGCTCTTTCTATGACAAAAAGTTAGTGACCCAAAAACTGGTTGAGGTGACTCAAAAACTGATTAGCACGTCTAATATAATTTATTTGATAGATTCAATGGCCTTATAAAACTGCAATAATTTGATGGTTTGGAGAAGGCATAAAAGTGTCCCAAATCACAAAAACAAATGTTGTGTGTAAATAGATTTTGATTTTTGCAAAACATACACAAAAAAACATGATATATATTACTATATTTTGTTCCGATTTACTTGTAGTAAATTGTCAGATATGTATGTTTTTCAACCATCACATTGTCCTTTTGAAATTAACATGTTTGTTATTTTAGTTTTGAACATTTTATTCACAATCCGATAAGAATAATATTAAGAAAATGTTTCATGGTCGGACATCTGTAAAAGGGGCAATTATAGTACTAATTAAGCAGTTTGACCCCTAAAGCTGTGTTCACGTTACATAAAAACTTTAAAAAATGCCAAAGAGCCCGAATTTGGCGTGAACAGAAGGGATAAATTGCGATGTTGTAATATGCAAAAATAGCTATCACGCCTTCAGTTTTTTCAAGTTTTGTTTCACACTTGTTGAGTCTTTTTTTTTGTCGCATATATTGAGATATTTAATTTGCGTTTCAGATTAATATGAGAATAAAAACAGAGGGCGTTACTATTTTTAATACGATGAATCGAATTTTATTCCTGACATGAATATATTAAATACATCCAGATAGATTAAAATGCAAAGAATTTAAACATATTCTTTGACCGGCATGTTTTTCTTGCATGGTTCTTTAAAAAAAATATATTCATGGCGCATAAAACAATTTGGGATCAGTTGCATAAAATTCGTGATTCATAATCGCCATATCAGTCACTAAGTTCAATTGTTTTCTTTGCTAATCAAATCGAACGGAGTGACAGAGTTCTCGCTCTTTGCGATTTCATAAAACAACACGAGAAAAATAAAAGTGAAAATCACAAGAGGAGATCAGAAAAGCCACTCTAGTCTAGCTAACCGCTCCCTTGAACGGAAAAGGGCGTAACTACAAGCGCGGGAAAATATCTGTGGCATTTCTAAAATACTCACGGGGTGAACATGAGAGCTTAAGAATGGAATAGGGCTTGCAAAACCAGTTTCCCCGAGATTTGTTTTGATTCATACATTGTTTTTTTTTCCTTTTTTTTATTAAGACCTTTTTTCTTAAAATTTTAGTTTTAAACAAAAATAGACTTTGTGTCTCGTAACACACAAATTTATGGGAAGCCGGGTAAAAAAAGATAAGTACACTTTTACAAAGTCAACATGAAAAAAAACTGAAAATAAAATGATTACATGTTATTTTATGTTAACTTTAATTTAGTAGTACTTGCAGAGATGTAATTTAAGCAAAAAAAATATCATATTTGTTCTACAAAGGGAGATATGAATATTATTTCTAATTTCATTTAATGCACTCTGATATCAGAACGGCTCTATATTGCGTAAATTTCCAGCATTCAATCAAATCAATAGTGAGCGCCAATATATAATGGTAACCGGAAACAGCCCCCCCCCAGAAACCCCCTCCCCACCCCCATCCCTTCTTTTCTGCATACCCCTGAATAAACCCCTCCAGGAAGAAACACCCCCAGGGCGCCGATATCAGTTTTGTATGATTTCTATATTTTACTTACATATATAAAAAGCGAAAAGGGAAGGTGTGTGCGCCTCAACTCCACGCCTGTCTAGGACCTGCTTAAAATAGCGTTAAAATATAAGTTAATTAATTCATTGTTGCTATCAATGTAGGAACCAGTTAGGGTTACATGATTCGATTTTTATATGTAAAAAAAATGCTGATTTGATCGATCGGATTGAACATTTTCCTGTGTGTTGACGATATGGCTTATCGAATATTTATAGAATTGTTGGCTTTTCTTATTTAAATTTTATGCGTTTTAAGACACTTGAACTACATGTACCCCCAGCCATGACAAACGTTTTTTTCTTAATGAGAAATAGTGCAATAATTCAAGAAAAAGGGAATTTGTGTCTCCAAAGCGGTATATACCGGATTTGAATTTGTGAATAAAATTGAAATTTAAAAAAAAAACAAAGGTGTAAATAAAAATGAGTTAATCAACTACTAGTTTGTATTATGTCAGTTACACAACATACATTTGTCAAGTTTATAGAATTATACAAACATGTACATGTATGTGTCACATATTGTTTATCTTTTGCTTTCTTAAACCTCCAAACTGTTCCAATCCCACCCATTCGTGAATTATACCATACAATAAATGCAGTTGAGGGTTTAAAGCATTGTAATCGGGGCGAAGTACAATGCAAAACATAATACGCTACAATTTTTCTAGGTGTTCCAAAAAAGTCATTTTGTTCAACCATCCATGCAAGTTTTGGCAAATGTTGAAGTTCGAGTGTTTTTTAATTGCACCCAGGATTTTAATTGTTTGCCCTTTTTTTAACTAACCTAAAACAAACATCAACTATGAAAATATTATACTTATTATTACAAACTGCTTTTAAGTAGGCTATGGAAAAAGGTATGCGTTCTGTGTCTGGGAAGATGAATAGTATATCTGAAAATTGAATTCAAAGTTCCTATTTATTGTTTTAAAAATCTAAAATTCTACAGAATTTGTTTTAATCGTGAGATTTCAAGGAGGAATATTTTTCCCTTGTAACTAAAAAGAGTTAAAATTTCTAATAGAAAAAAAAAGAATATATGGTGCGATTCCGTGAGATATCTAGGCCCTATTAATAAACGAAAAATAAGTTTCCAGCAATTAATATGAAATATTAAAAAATAACACAGGGATAAAGTGCGTGATAATGTGCCATGACATTTTCTGCTTTCAACAGCTTTGCATTTAACGCACGAACCATGTAACAACACCCATTTAGTGCAATATGCTTCAACACCCAAAGACTGAGAATTTTGAAGGCGTTTTCCATGAACCTCGTTTTGACTGCTTGGCGCGCATTTGTAATGTCTGATTTTTAATATTTTGATTTCATTAGAATTGTGGTTTATATGTGTCCGTGTGGTTTTGGGAAAGAGGGGAGGGGTATGGCATATAGAAATTTAAATATAGGTATAGATTATCAAAATACAGATTTATTAACATAGTCTGCATTACGTAATGTCTCACATGCTGTATATTGTTAATTGATCGATTTGCATATTGGTTCAAATGTTTTTAAAAATATGTTAACAAAACGATATAATTTTCCGCGTATATTAATTTAAAGCAACATGGCATTGCAATTATATAATTTTTATATGTAATAGGTAGAAACCCCTTTCAATCATAAAAGAGAAATGTGATTTTGTTTCTATTTTTGCTTTGATTATTGATTGTGGGTTAATTGTTCTGTTTTGTCGTTTTAATAATTTGGTTAATTGTACTAGGGTTTTAATAGTAAATAATTAAATAATTTATACATTATTCTCTCACTCATGGGCACTTTCATTTAATCTTATAAAAGAAATAGGACAAAATCTGGAAATGGAATTATTTGGGGGCAGAAATAAAACATTTTTTTTTCTTTTTAATCACTTCGGCGAAAACATTAGCAAGAAAGTTATTGATCACAGGGAAAAATATACACACAAAGATGATACGAAAAAAACATGAATATTTTGGTCACCATTAGATCCATAGTCTAGAAGGGGTCTACTGTAGCCAGCTCCCCTTAACTCGGTAGGCAAGCAATATTGGCTAAATATGAGAGTTTAGAGGCACTTGTATTAAGGATGACACGGGTCCTCTAAATATTATGTTGCCTTCACAGTTTAGAGGCGTCGAATAAAGGATCGATTGTTTACACAACAAAACGCCTTAAATCAGAACGGGTTTCTGTTTTTAAAGTACCCAGCTTCACAACATCCTGTTACTGTAGTATTGAAATCTTAGCGCACGGAAAACCAGTTATATCTTTTAACTTATCGAAACAAGATAATTCAAAATTGCACTATTTTATGCAGTTTCTTGCTTAGCAATTAACTACATTTGTATATTTGACATATTATTTTTGTAATTAGGTGTATACCCTACTTTTACGTCAGGAATTTTCTAAGTCCAGCCAAACCTGTGGAACATCCCTTAAATTCAAAAGGTCATGTGTAGGGGTTAATTTGAATTTGCATATATTTTGATCTGAATCAGAGTCGGGAATTAGCTCACAAATGTCAAAGATCTAAACCCCAAACAAATACCAGGGCACTATTTTAAGGTCCGGTCATTAATCAAACTTTTTCTCTATATAGCGTTAGCTATTTACCATTTTAAAATGTCGCATTATCATAAGAGCACAAACGTCTAAAATGCTCCTGTGGGATAAACCACGAGTGTGCCCATGCCTGATTATACCAGAGAGCTTATATTGTAGAGAGGTGAAAGCGCCTATGTGTTGTGTTGTGGCAAGTGTGTTTGCACTGCCATCTCTAGGCGAGTTGTATTAACA
>LQRL01129720.1:0-13025 GCA_001703475.1 Hydroides elegans | reverse complement strand
AACTTAAAAAATATTTCAGGGGGGAATTGCGCAGGGGGGAATTGTCCTACGGGGGGAATTGTCCAGGGGGGAGTTGTCGGGGGGGGGGGAGGAATTGTCCAGGGGGGAATTGTCCAGGGGGGAATTGTCCTGTTCCCACTTAAAACTACTTTCAAACACATTCGATTATCATCTGTTTTTTTTTCTATTTACCGACACATTTAACTAGAGGCTAAAGGCCTTCGATCCCCCGTGGACTTTCAATAAATATTTGATTTAGCATGGTCAGGACTGGAAAAAAACATAGACATCAGATATGCAAAGCCCACAGCATATGCAACATACATTCTTTACCACCAATATATGTCGATCAAAACAGTAGGTTATATTTTAAATCTTTTTCACAACGTCTTTCTCACATCTTTCTCACAATGTCTTTCTCACAACGTCTTTCTCATAACATCTTTCTCACAAAGTTTTCTCATAACGTCTTTCTCACAACATCTTTCTCATAACATCTTTCTCATAACGTCCTTCTCATAACGTCTTTCTCATAACGTCTTTCTCACAACGTTTTTCTCACAACGTCTTTTTCTCAACGTTTTTCTCACAATATCATACTCACATCGTCTGTCTCACAACTTCTTTCACACAACATCTTTCTCACAACGTCTGCATGTATATCACAACTTCCTTTTCACAATGTCTTTCTCACAACGTTTTTCTCACAACGTTCTTTTCACAACGTCTTTCTCACAACATTTTTTTCACAACAGCTGTCTTACAATGTCTTTCTCAAATCGTCCCTACAACGTCTTTTTTACAACGTCTTTCTCACAACGTCTTTCTCACAACAACTTTCTCACAACGCCCTTTTCACGACGTCTTTATCACAACGTTTTTTACACAACGTCTTTTTCACAACGTCTGTCTCACAATGTCTTTCTCACAACGTCCTTTTCACAACGTCTTTCTCAAAACGTCTTTTTCGCAAAAGCTATCTCACAATGTCTTTCTCACAACGTCTTTCTTACAACGTCTTTTTCACACCAGCTGTTTCAAAATGTCTTTCTCACAACGTCTTTCTGACTACATCTTTTTCACGACGTCTTTCTTAGAACATCTTTCTCACAACGTCTATTTCTCAATGTACATGTATTTCTCACTACATCTTTATCAAAACGTTTTTCTAAAAACATCTTTCTAACAACGTCTTTCTCACAACGTCTCTCTTATAACGTATTTCTCATAACGTCTTTCTCACAACGTTGTTATCACACTGTTTTCATTACTTATTTGTCCTCACAACGTAGTCCTTACCACATCACCTGGAAAATTCCTGAAAAATGTGCTGACATTTCGATCGACATGAAACCATGACGGGACTTCAATATGTGATTGTTATATTTATGAAATATAAGAGCTCTAGCTAACTTAGTTCATGGCTTTTCGATTAACTGGAGAAAAAAACGGAGGAGAAAGACGATAGATGAATCGACATGAAACTTATATGAATTTGCAATATTCCTCATACACACAAGATGACGGTTACAGGACTTATTTCTTGTGGCTGAGACGACCCATAACAAGGCAGTTGGTTGCGCTTGGCAAAGGCTACTTACATGCATACTTAAATGATAATATCTCTTATTATCACCCACAATTTTTAAACTGAATCTGACTTTTTTTACAATTTTCAAAGTGCCCTCAAATCGACAATTTTCGCCCAATCGAGATGAAACCTTGACGAGGCACGACCTCAGACCTCGGTCATTACTTATGTAACATTACAAAGCTCTATTTTAATTCCATCATACCAAACTCGCGTGCACAAAGTGCTTGGCATCTAAAAAAAAGTTTAAAATCGACAATTTTTAAAGTGCTCCAGAATCGACAATTTGCAACCGATCGAGATGAAACCTTGACGAGGCACGACTTCAGACCCTGGTTTATACGTGTGCAAAATTTCAGAGCCCTAGCTCAACTCCTTCATACCAAACTCGCGTGCACAAACAACCCCCTATCAAGGGGGACGGACAGACAGACAGACAGACGGACAGACAGACGGACGGACGGACACGCTCAAACCCATATCCCTCCGTTTCACGGGGGATAATTAACCTTATTTATAAATAGCATAAGTTGAACACAGTATATACTTTTTACAGTTTTTACAGTTTTAGTATATACTCTATATTCTATGATATAAAAGAGACTGACCTCATGTCGATTTCGTTGAAGGTGGTGAGCATGGCACATTCGTTCTGTGCATCCTTTAGCCGCTGGGCGATACGACGACGCATCGGGTTCATCTTCACCTGTAAAGCAGCAATAGAGTACGTTAATTTTGTAAATTACTGTCATTACCTATGCGTTTGAAATAAACAATTGGCCGATACTTGGATACACAACCCATATTTTGTATTTAATTTTAAATATTAAGATATGTTATTAATTCAAAAAAAGAGTAAATCGCCATAAACAATTTAATCAATTTGAACAAAACTGAAAGGAGCCTAAACGTTAACTCGATTTCTCAACAGTGACTTCTTATCGTTTTTGTTTTATACAAAGCTGTCGCTTTTCATTGATACAAAAGTTCAATTTTATCACAAGAGAAGAGTCAGGAGTATAAAGATTGAAAGGCCCCAAATTACCCTCTTGACATCTCGGGATCCCGCGGCCACAGGTGCAGCGGTGGAGGCAGCCGGCGTCACGGGAACGGAAGCTGCAGGTTTGGAGCTCATGGGTCCCGTAGGAAGTGGGGGAACCGGTGGCGGATGAGTTGGGATTTCACCTTGAGAATATGTAGATGGTGGTTTATCGTGTTTGTACAACCAAGTTAATTTGTTAAGGATAAAAAAATAGTATATGAATTCAAACCTTTGAAGGCAGCATGAACCAAAGCACATTTAGCTTTGCTAAATCTTGTGAGTCTTAAAGTAGCAATTTACCAATTAAATATCAAGGACAATTCAGGTTCATACATTTCCTTCCTTTAGGAAATTATGCAAGCTGATCAACATTAAAGACACTTAAATTAAGCCCGCTTTGATTTGAAGTTTCTAAATCAAGGCAGTATAAAACATTCAAAAGAACAAATGAATAAATTTGGTTTCTTACCAGCTGCAGCAGCAGGCTTAGGCACAGCGTGTACGGGTGTAGCTGCAGGAGTGGGAGCTGCTGCTTCTTCCTTTGGTGCAGCTGAAATGATTAGACAAGTAGTTAAAGTCTACATAGCAAAAGCAAGATCTCAACTAGGATTATCGCTTTACACACCACGAATAAAAATGATGCGAAACCTAATCAATTTATAAACAGTTTGAAATTACACAAAGTGCTAAAAGATAATAAAAGATCCCTGAGCTTAATCTATATTTATAATTATAACACTTATTTTGTTTGGATAATATGCAATTTAGTAAAATGTATAACACAAGTACATCAAGTAATCATATGATAGCACCCAATATCGCTTTAAGCCGAAAGGAATAACGATCATCAATGTTATATCATAATATAAAATCAACACAATTTTCATGGGCGATTTTCTTTCCTTTCTCAGACTTTTTTCAGTCGACCCCGGATCGTCAAACATTTTGAACGATTTCCGGGATTTTTCAGAAATCGGTTGCAATGATGATCGATTCCCAAGACTTTTTCATAACTTTTTGAGGAGCCGTTCACCCTATATGTATAAATAAGAGCTTCAAACACAATACAGTAGAACCTCGTTAAACCGATCATCTCGGGCCCGGCGAAAACTGTTCGGTTTAACCGAATTTCCGTTCATCCGATAAGAGTTATAAAGAAGATATAGGAACTCAGATAGATTTTTTCGGTTTAAGCAATAATTCGGTTTAACCATGTTCGGTAAACGATGTTCCACAATTACCAGGCTTAGCACCACCGCCCGCGGCGCCCGCTTTCAATTTAAAGAGGATGGTGCCCGGTGTCACAGTGGCGCCATCTTCCACGCACATCTCGATGATCTCACCGGCGGTGGGCGCCATGACGGGAATCGCCGTCTGTTCAATACATAAATTATATTTATTAATTTCATGTTAATACTATTTTATCATTTCATTTTAGTTTCTTAGTATAGTAATTTTTATTTTTATTATCACTTCAAATAAATCAAACCAAGCAATCAACAATGATACACAAAGATATTCACTATACAGAGGCCTCTGCCAGTAACTTTTAAGAACAAAATGTTAAGTACCGTATAATGTTACAATCTGTTCCAAACAAAGGTCAGATTGTGTCAACGCTTTACTTTGAAGTACATGTATCATAAGTATGCATGATATCACGTCAATACCTTTTCTGTTTCGATTTCACAAACGACGTCATCTTCTGCTACTACATCTCCCAACTCTGCAAACCAAAATTGAATAAAATATGGAAACTGATTCCACACAAAAAATATGGCGACTGAAAGGAAAATATATTTACAGTCAAACTATACATAGTTAAAGGGCATTACCTTCTGGATGAGTCGATGATGACTAATCAATCAAACACAAAATTTTATTAAACAAACAATGTGAAAATTAAATGTACACAAAATATTGTCTTTTAACCGCGCATTAAGCGAAACTATATATTGTTTCATTCACTAAAAGCAGTGTTAAAGCGGCTACATAGATTGATTCAAATTTATCAATTCTGAACATTTATTACCTCTTTGAAATGCAACATCACCCTCTGAAATCGAATCAGCAAAAGCTGGTGTAGCCACTTCGCGTATGTCATCGCCTGGTGAACAGATAAATTATCTCTACTTATAGCGAACATATTTCCAGGAAGTATAAGTAAGTACACAGACTTAAATAAATTAAGAACAATCCCTTCTGATGATCAAACGCTGGTATATAGAAAACTTTAGTTTCGTTAAGCATTTAGAACTCATATGTTTACATTTTGTTGAGGGAATATTAGCATTTTATCATAATAATTAATTCAAGAGTTTCAAATTAAATTTCAATTACTTGCTTTACAACATTTGAATCGACTTACAAACTACCGATGTTGTCCGGAAATACCGTACTTGAGCGAAAGCATTTCGCCGAAAACTTCCAGTATTTTGTCTATAAAAAGAACAAAAAATTATAAATCACATGTATTAATCACTTTCTTTTTACACATTTCCGTAAACTGATTTATATTCAAGCAGACTATATTGTTGCTACATAATTGTAAACAATTATACACAATGTATAATGAAAAACGTGGTTGACGACTTATTTCTTAAGACAATACTATAATTTTTACTATATTTTTTAAAGCCATAAATATTATATGCATGTATACGTTCCAAGGATCTTAATAATAGTTTGAAAATAAATAACTCACATTTGAAATCGTGATAGTGCGGTGAGAACTCTGGCATTGTGAGTTCCTGCAATTGACAATAAGATGTAAATGAGTCAATGACAGCTAGAAATGCATATGCATGAGAATATATAAAATATAACTGTCAAAAAAATAATATTAAAATTACGCAAGGGCATTATTAATTATCGCTAGGTGAATTTAAGATATTCCATGGAGAATAACACGTTTAATGCGAAAGAAACTATCCAAATTAAGTGTGCCTACAAAAAGGGAAATACCAAACGGGAAAATACCAACAAAAAAAGAATTTTAAAAATGAAAATTATCGAAAACGTCACTTAGCGTCAATTATTCGATGTATTTTTAATTCACTAGGCGTACCTGTTACTGTCCTGTATATATGTTTTTCATGATGGTGCTGCGAAAAAAAAAAAGAAATAATTACTACCAATATTATCACATAAGATATATACTTTATATTTTTGACAATCTTATACTCGTAATGCGATACGCCAATCCAACAAAAACTTAGCTTTGATTTATCCCAATTTAAATGCTGTGACGAGTAAAGATCATTTTAGATTCAGGAAGAACTTGCATATACTTATTTTTTTAATATGATTTATATTTTCTTTATATAATATAACAATCACTGTCATATGAAATTACATAAATTGAAAACTGTTACAGTGTTCAATTAAGGATTCAATTTTATCTGCGAAAAAAATGGCATTTTTATATGCAACAAGGAAGTATTTGTGAAACACGAGAAGGCCCAAACCGCCCCCGATTCGAAGGGGTATTTTTATGCAACTTTGGTCGATTTCGGTCAATTTCCGGTGGCCGAATTCGACCGAAACTGTCTAAAGGCACACCTGCACGCCATGACCTTTCATTTGAGCCTATAAAAAGGTCTCTATGACCTTACGTTCCAAAGTTCTAGATCATTCAATGAATGATTAATGAAGCCTCCATCCCCGATCTCAAATGCTAAATAAAAACCTTGTTTTTAGTCTGCACTGCACGTGTGTTTGTTTTGTTTTGTAACCAAGATTTTATCCGCACCTACCCCCATGCACACGGAATATAATCGTCAGGATTGACGGCATTCTGTATTAAAAGAAGAAGAAGAAGAAGAAGAAGATTCAAGTTTCAAGTTTTTAAAAACCGTTGTTTTTGGCAACTTTGGCCAGTTTCGGTCAACGTTCGGTGGCCGAATTTGGCTGAAACTGTCAAAAGGGACATCTACACGCCAAGACCTTCCATTTGAGCCTATGACATTTGAGCCTTAGAGTCCCTATGACGTTCCATTCAAAAGTTCTGCCCGTACAAGAAAGCGATGACAGCCAGGCGGACACCCCAACTCTATTAGCCCCTAACTTTGGGGTTTGGGCCTTAAAAATGCACTCATTGTTTGGGCTGAGTGATTTTGAAATTGAGTGCATTATTACGCACACAACGCAAATATTGACACTGATATAAAGTTCGCTCGGGTGGGTAAAAACTTAGGAAACACTCAGACTGAGTGTTTCGCTTGCCGGGAACACGCGGAAGTACACTACCTAAGATAATTCTATATTTCGTATGTGAGGTCGATTATTCAAAGATGTTCACTCCATAGTTTTTAATGTTCTATCTTTAGAAACTTAGCCTCATCAAAATGGCAATTCCAAGGACAGACACCGGTGCAAATCTGGTCGTGGGAACTTGTTCTACTCACAAATATCATCTACTTTCAAACTACGTATGCCCTAAAATGTTATCATTATGCAAACCTGTGCTGTTGAGCGTTTGAAAGCCTGTGTAAGGGTGCGAATAAGGTTCCTGTGAGCAGTTTTAGAGGATGTTAGCAAGGAGGTCGCCATTTTACCGGAAGTACCGAATGTAAACAAAAGTTATCACAATTATTTTAAGGCGATAGACTCGAGGATCAAAGTTGCTACTTAAATAAAAGAATATTTTAAATGAGATTTCTTTTAATGCCTCTTTGGGTAGAAAACTGAATATATATACAGATTTCAACGACATAGACCAAAGAGATTGACAGATATTGACACCATCAACATTTGACACGTCTGAATTTTTAGCGATTTACATTCATATCTTTTTATTGTCGTTGTTTTATGGAAAACAACACACATTGGTTAAATATGCAATTGTCATACCTGAACTAACGAATATATATGTTTTATATAATCTTGACAAAGCCTTATTATCAAATTAAGGAATACACGAATAGTCTACCCAGGTTAATAACAAGAGAAATAAATCAAGTTATCAAATGGTACCCGAAAACAATTACGATTAAAGATTAATCAATTATGCCAGTAAATGCTTTAGTTAGTTTGGTATTAATTAAATGATAGTCATGATTATTACTGTAAAGTTCATGTATGATTCAGCGCAAAATACCGAGTTAAATGTCAATTTTACAAAACCTCACATATCTCGGTGTTGACTTGACAGTGAGCGATTATACACGACGGTAAATTGTAGGAAGGCTATACTTCAAAGATTATATTTCATGCAAGTAAGTAAACTTAGGTTTCGACATTGTAACAGCTTTATTAGATTCAAAGTATTTATATGTTGAATATATGTTCATGCTGGAGCGTTATACATGTAAATTCGTGTTGGTCTGTCTTAACATAAATCTTATGTTTAACCCATGAATAGCTAAACTTAACCAATTACATTGAAATAGGAATGTCGTTATGTTCTTACAACCAGTGAATTCTTTAGATGATTGTATATTGTTTTACTAGCTTTGTCCTTATGTGCTTGCAATGATTATTTGAAGGCCGACGCCAGTAGCAAAACACTTCATCTTAATCAATTCAACTTAAATCTTGGGTTCCCTCTCTTATAAGTTTTTAATTTTCATTTTGCCTAGTGGTACAGCGTAAGTAGCTTGTTACATAGAAATACATGGAAGACGCAAAGAACAGCCTAAAGCTATTACCAGATTTCATTCTTTGTGAATTAAAAGGTGCGACACATCAGTTTTGATTATAATGATTGTTATAAACGAATACAAGCCAACAAGAAAACTTATAAATAAAAATACAGGTGTAACATGTTCTATATGATTTTATTGCTAATGTACTTACCTTATTCATAAAATGCCAATGCGTTTAAACACTGTTGCGCATTTGGATAACCTAGTACACTCATTGATTCAAGAAACATACGATCTTGTCTTTGTATTATATCTTTATCATTATTGTCATTTAAAATTTTTTATTGCTTTCATTAAGCACTACCACTGAGTGCTGTAAATGAAAATATTACATTCATATAAAAATTACACATCTTATGAATAAAAAATATATCCGAAATGTCACACTAGAAGTTAATTCATTTACTATCCAACATTCGTATGCGATTCTGAAAATATGTGTCTTGAAGGCACGTTTGAAGGAAGTAATACTGTTTTCATTTCTAATATGCATTGCATTCCATAGTTTAGTTTCTGATTGCTGAAAATCACGATCTCTATATTTTGTTCATTATCTTTGGACGGGTAAGTTAATCGAATACAAAGATCATAGGGAATGACTTGGAACAAGATACTCAAGTAGATTCGAAATATAGTCTGGCGTCTTTTTGCGGGGAGATTTCCGTGTTACGGTTAGTATCTTTTTATCCAATCTTCTCTCTTTAGGCAATACAGTGATTGCTAAACCTGGGTATGCTGGTATCTCGAGGGGCCAAAAGTCTGGCCACAATGTTCATAATTCACTGGATGTTTATGGAAAATTTGCGGGTAGTTTGTGCAACAGCGCATTGCAGTAGTCAATCCTCGAGAGAGATAACAAGAGTTGGCACACATGTATTGTCACATCAAAAATTAAACATGAAACTGGAACAAAATTTGTAATATACACAACAAAAAATTGGCGTGTTTGACAACTTTTTGTTGCTCCGACTCCAAAATATATACGCTATAATTTACAAGTTTGATTCTGACCACATACCCTCAGATTCCAATCTTAGAATTTACATGGAGTCTAGTTAGAAACTGAGAGGTGCATTTCTGTTGTGTGTGATTAAAAAATAAACAATAGATTGACATGGCCAAAGAGACATCGACTATGCATCGTAGCTTGTTTAGATCTGTTTGGCCTAGTAAGTGATAAGACAGTTTTGAAGTTACAAGTAAAACTACATTATTTTTCTCAACTTAAGAAATACATGAGATTGTATGGGATAAAATGTATGTCACGGTTGATGAGTTATGATATCACGTAATTGTCCAATTAGTTACTTATTGATATTTTACATTTTGCGAAGGTGTATCAATGTTGCAGCGCATTTTTAAAAGAAATGTTCTCGGTCGAATTTCACATGCAAAAAATATGTTCTGCATTATATTATATTGTTTTATGAATATTTGATCTCTGCATCTAGCTACAGCATGGAGGTTATTAATCTTATATAAATTATATATGTGTTGAATATGATTGTATTTTGAATGATATAATTTTACTAGATTTTAGTGTGTTATAAATGATGCAGACTACCGACAATAACATAATTTTATCCGTAACATATCGATTCATGTAGCACTTCTACTTTTCATGCTGTTGGTTATGTTAATATTTCAACAAGCAATCGCTGACATAAATAGTTTTACTAAGATTTGTTTTTGATCGTTTAAGCATTAATAATAAGGACTTCGCCCATCCGTGAAAGTATGCATGTTTTTTGTCAATATTGAAATAATTAATTTGCAAATTAGATTATTGTAGGTTTAAATATCATGACACAGAAGCGCTGTATTATTATTATTATTATTATTTTATAAAAACAAAAACCTATACCATATTTGTTTTGAGGTTATGAATACACTAATGAGATATTTCATTTTATTTTCTAGATACTGGCAAATTATCTTTTAGCTGAGTATATTAATTGGCATATCTAATCTTATCTATCCATGATTACATATATTTATGTTAAAATATCTCTTAACTCAAATTAAGCTCACAATCAACCATCAGTAAGCATATTATGTGCAATTATGGTGCATGATAGAGCAATGTATATATACATGTACAAATTCAAAGTACATTTATTAATACAGACTTCATTGGTTTTTTCGTCAAAGATAATGATGTGCCTTTAAACTGCCTTATCAAGCATGACCAATTAGACCACATACCAAATTAATTTATTTTAGAATAAATTATGCTGCATCGATTCAACCTCTGAGATTTATACATCAAGCATGGAAAACAACAAAGGATTATTGGCATTTTTAGCGGCATCATCATCTCTTAAACTTATTGGATCTTATCTAACGAGAAACAATAGACCTGCTAATCTTGAGCATGTTGGTCATCTATCAAGGCTGGTGCTCTATCCAGGAAAGTCTATGCAGGGACTGGAATTGGATGAAGGGATCTGTTTATCAAGCGGCTTGAAGCATCCGAAAAGTGCTGTGCACGATAGGTTTGCATAAATTTAATGCTAGACTTACACCCTGTAAACAATCATATACAAATAAAACATGAGCATTTCTGAAATATATTTTCTATGAAATATATATTTACTTTCGATGCTGCCAGGCCCTTATATAAAAGAAATACATTGACACCCTTCGGGCATGTTCACACGGGACGTGACGAAACGCGGCAGGCGGCAATTTACTTATTTGTTCTTTACAGGACTTAGTCATTTTTTAGAATCGTTCTAGAAAAGGTGTTCACGCGAGAAGCGGCAAGCTCAGACCTATTAATGTTTGACTTTTAAACAAATAATTTACTTAGACAAGTTGAGTTGCTATTTCTTGCCGCAACTGGCGGCGCAAAAACGCAAGTGGCGATTCCGCTCCGCCTCTCGCGTTTGTGGAGATCATTTAATGAAAATTAACAGTTGAAAGTCTGAGAATCGTCAGCTGTCGTTTCCCATGTGAACACCTTGCCGCTCCATTTCCGAGCCTAAAACGCGTGTCGCTTCCCGTGTGAACAAGCCCTTATTGGCGCTCCTGATTCATTTCTTTTCTGGATCAGAGAGTGCTAAACCGCTCTTTAAGGGTTGTAAATACAAATTGTTTTATGTCATTTAATATTTAATCTTTTGTTATTACTTTTATATTACTTATATTATAAGTCCACACCGATATGAGTCATGTTTAAATCACCTTCTCACATTCGATTGTTTGGAATATGTTCATATTTATATAATGTAAATAATTGTGTGTATCAAATATCTCAGATGCCTTATGCTCGTCAAGGGTAACAAGTACATCAGTGCAAAGAATGAGAACTACGCAAGACTGCTATCTATCAGAACAGAACTTAAAGGAGATAGTGAAATAGTTCTTCATGGTGACTATATAGAACCGTTGACATTGTCCATTGAGCGTCAGGAGTCGCTTCCAGTTTTGACAATTGAGTAAGTTATAATGATCTTAATTTGATTTCGAAGCATGTAACCCATGTCTAAACTCCAAAATTGCAAAACTACTGATGACATTTGACACTATTCTATTGAAAACTCCGTATTGTGTTATCGAATATTACATTTTCACAAGAAATCATTAAATCTTATTCAAGTATTATATCTGGTATGACATTTTATGACTACATGTATATATAACCAAATCTTTAATAATATTGCCTTTATAATTGTATTACTGACATAATTTGTAGTATTATGGGGGAGAGTGTAGAAGGACAGGATTGTGGTGATGATGCAGCAGAGTGGATACAGCACTATCTGAATAAACCTAGAATTCGGTATAAAACACATATAATTCTACATTTAGAATCGCAATTCAATTACAATGTTTCAAATACGAAAACAGCTTCACGAATATAATTTTTGAAATGATTGCAAAATATTCCAGATACTAATTTCCTACTGATACATTAAGTTTAAAAAAGACTATCTCATTATTGAGAGTGATGGAGGTCACACGATGTTCTACCAAGAAGGATCCCCCGCCACACCAGTTCTAAGAATGGGTTTTATAATTAGGGACATCATACACATTTTAAAGACTTCCACGAACCATTTATTTGCATCCGCTATAGTTAAATAGCTACGGTAAATATATATAATTGCATTGAACAAATCGTATATTGCATTTGTTGATAATTGCAGTTTGGTAATGGGTGTAAACAGCCTTCAGAAACGCAAAGTTCAAGACAGAGACACCAAGTGGTATGTGCTTTCTAAACCAGAAGATGTGGTTCGTATTAACATTAACGTTTTTTCTTTTCAAAATAAAATGTTTCACATGCAAACTGTTATCGAAACATTTTTATTCATTAATCGGTGAACTGCACCCGCAAACGTGTAGGTTGAACAGTTATTCCATGGAGGAACCCAGTTTATCATTGTAAATTGTATAAGCATCATTCATAGTTCAACTTTTAATTTGACCTTATCTTTTATCTGAAACAATTCTGCCCGTTATTAGTTTCGCGAAATCTTCGAGTTATTCGCTTAAAATATATAAAAAAAATATGATCGTTTAATTTCAGGTCGTGTTTCAAAACTACTATCCTTTTCTACACCATACTGAAAGCAGTTTGAATGAGTACAACAGCAAAATTATGGGTAGCCTTGAAATGTCCAGATTTCGACCAAATTTCGTTATATCGGGATGCAAACCATATGATGAAGATGACTGGGCGGAAATATGGATAGGAAATGTGAAATTCTCAAATCTCAAACCATGTCAAATATATATATAT
>LQRL01129712.1:0-20977 GCA_001703475.1 Hydroides elegans | reverse complement strand
AAACCGCGCCTATATCGAGAGTTTTTTCAATGCATTTCGCGACATCGTTTATATGGAAAACGAGGACAGCAACGGCCTTTCGGTTTATTTTTTATGTATTCCACACCCTTGAAGATAATATTGACAATGACCGTTTTTGTTCGAACGCCCCGTCAATAAAGCCAGGTTAAGTTATCACTTTCAAATTTTGCCGAGTTTATTCGAAAATTACGGCTAGGCTATGGAGCGAATGAAATTCAAAATGCAATTAACAGAGTTAAGATCATGTGAGCTATCTTGAAATCATACCGCTTTTATTGTGTAGTGTGATTAAGACTGTTTTCGCAGTTAAGCGTCAAAAATACGTTTTTCCGACGTTTTACGATGTGCGCTGCGACGCATGTGGCATAGAAATTAACTATTTCTCACCGTTTTTGAGTTACGAAAACCTTATACCATCTCTAGCACATAGCGCTTTTCCTCTTCTACCGATACTCATTGGATGATGATCGAAATAAATGTTTCTTAGCCCTTCGATAAAACGAACGAGATACTCGTCAAACGGATTCCAGATTGATAGGTTTGCGAGACCACCTATAATTATCATAATTGAAACTAACAAACGTGTTTTAATTTGTTCCACTTTTGATACAAGGAAAAAATATAAACCTAAAATGACCGGAAACATCTTTTGTTGTCGAGTATATTATGTATTGCACCATTAAAGAGTAAAACAAACAATATTATAAAGTTATAACTGTATCGCAAGAGTATATATTCGGTTTTTAGGTGGTCGGTGATTTTGCAGATAGGATCACAGGAATAGTGTTCAGCTACTCTAACTACACATTTGATCAGGTAAGTGTTCGCATTTTCTCTCAGACCAACCCCAACTTTAAAATGGTTTCGTAAACTACTCATACATGCATTTTGCCGATGCAGTTATGCTATGCAAAGGCCAATGCTAAGTAGATCGATCAGCACAATATATACCTTTATACTAAACCTTACCAATGTCAAAGAAAAAATAGTCAAGCTAAATAAATCAAGCTAAATTCGATGGGTCCTGCTTAGATTGGCATACACTATCTATGAAAAGTCGACATTTCTATCCAATTGCATTGATTCATTTTCAGTTTACGACCGAGATGGCGAAATGCTCCCCAGTATGGAATGTCTGGAATGCCATCATCGTCACGGGGCTCTGCGATCTCACCATTGGCACTCTTGTAAGTACATGTACATTGTTTTGAGTGATAATCTTTTCCATAATGAACGCTGTTGCAATATGCGGACTCGGAAATCGACTAGAACTGTGTCAAATAGAGAATGTAATCAAATTAAAGAAGTATTCAGCAAATTAATTTCACTTTATATATATTTAACGTTAACATCATACAATTTGCGAAATTTACCATATCTGCGCGCATACAATGTATGTTGAATGTGTCAACAATGGTAAATTAAATCATGCAATTTTACTAGGTTCCCGTAGCCATACAAGAGTGCAATAATAAGTCTTAAAATATATGGAAAGTCTAAAAGGTATATGGCAATGCTAACATACATATAAGTGTAATCATTTTCCCTATTCTAATTCGACAACGTATCAACCTTACTAAACAGATACCTATTATATACATATATCGTTTCGTCGTAGAAC
Source organism: Hydroides elegans (assembly GCA_001703475.1). Classification (NCBI taxonomy): domain Eukaryota; kingdom Metazoa; phylum Annelida; class Polychaeta; order Sabellida; family Serpulidae; genus Hydroides; species Hydroides elegans. The sequence goes on along the minus strand of LQRL01129712.1, from coordinate 19,335 downwards.
GGCGTGTGGTTCGCCCTGGGCTGGTGCACCTTCTCCACGCTCCTCTAAATATTCTTTAACTACATTCATAGTGATGTAGTCTAAATGTTATACATTTATACATTTATATTAATATGTGATTCTTGTAAACAGAACGGCGTGTGGTTCGCCCTTGGTTGGTGCACCTTCTTCATGTTCCTCTCCATCATCTTCTCCGTCAAACTCTCCAAGTTCTTCCGCAAGATGAAGTACGAGGAGGATGAAGAGGGCGATGAGGATGGGAATGAGGATGAGGATGGGCAGGATGGGGAGGATCCATGGTCCTATGAGTAAGTGGTTGGGGTTGTGTAGTTCATGTGCATTACAATACATTGTTTTAAAGACGAATAATAACATGTGGTACAAATCACATAAACAACCTATAGTTATTATCGCCTAAGTAAGTGGTTGCATTAAAAGTGTGATTTTTATAGGAGATTAACGGTATCCACCGCTTTCTATGCCGGACTGCTAAATTCGCATGGCCCATATGGCACAATTTAATCAATATATATCCTTTAGATACTACTCTCTTATTTAGAAAGTATTCCGAAAATTGAGGTTTCGACTGAGAAATTTAATAAATTGATCATTAATGCAACCAGGACCTTTGAAAAGCTGCAACGTATTTTCCAATATTTATAGTTTTGCTTATAAAAAAACATAGATATGTTTTCTATTTCGTCCGTAGAAAAGCACTCGCATTTCATTTCATTTATACCTGTGCTTCACACATAGATCGAGCCCATAATTCAAAGCATAAAACAACATTATTTATTGCATATAAATAACTGTTATTGTAGTTGTTGTTTCGCTTTTCTATTGTTTACGTCTCGCTTTCAGTAACTTTGCCGCTCCTCCTGAAAAGAAAGGAGGACCCGATCCAGTTGCGTCCAACTTCGGACCTTCTAGACCGAAACCGGGCATGCCGTAAGCATTTTGCTATTTTGACATGTTTATATTGAAAATACATCTACATATACAATATCCCAAATATTAGACGTACAAATTATGCCACAAAATACCTGATGGTCCGGGCATGTATTTGTGGAATTTTTCGTCATCGCTGCGGATTTCAAAGAAAGCATAGTTAATCAAACCATTTGGATTTACTGCATCTTTTTTTATAATGTTGTAAAAATAAAGAAATTTGGCGGGTGCATGAAAGTTCCATTATATATAAATTTAGTCTAGCGTGTATTTGTATCATTTCTGGCTTCGCTTTCGCTTCATTTGATTAGATGTGACGATATATATTATGTTCTTCTTGCCTTAGATATAACCTTAGATGTGACATTTATATTTTATATTATTGAGCCTTTGTTTGGTGCTTGTATTTTATATTTTTGACTTTGTTTTGCAGAAACAGCCCTCCACCGACTTACTCAAGCCATGCCAGATCGAGACCAAACGCTGCCGCACGCAACCTCAATTTCTAATCTCGATAAGGTCCATTCTGCTTGTATAACTTTTGAACTTTAATTAAGTTAGTTAAACATAGCGTATAACAATTATTTGATGATAATAATGTATTCATGAAGTTAATGTCTTTATAATCAAAAAAGAATTATATAGTTAAATTCGGATTGATAGATGTGATAAAGATGGATCACTGTGCATAATTACCGAAACGAAGCACGCAATTCTTATTTAAAATATGCTATGTGTGACACCAAAAAATGTTTATATTACTATCAATATTATATGACATAAGCTTTGAATTCATAGTTTCCTTGTATCCGTTCCATTTGTTGTTGTCTTGTTATGTTTCAGATACGAGACGGTGAACTTTTATATACTCAGCTATTAATACGCAAACGGGTTCAACTATTAGACAACGTCGCATCTCTAGAAATATCAATGAAGTTTTGACAATGACAACTGAGACTATTTTTTTTGGTGCGAAGGCTTTTATTATAAGATTTCATATACCCAACTGCTGTACAGTTATATGTTTTAATGAACCTATTTATGACTTTCAACTGGCAAAAAAGATCAAGTTGATTGTTTGAATACATCATGCAAGTGTGATATGAGTTTCCTGTTCGTTGATGGTCGATGGTTCAATGACTGCGAAATGATCAAACCTCAGATAAATTCGGACATTTTATGAAAAGCATGGATGCTATAGTTTTATATCCGTAACATGTCTTTAATCATATCAATTTATATACAGGGTATAAACATATAAATGCATATACATCGTCATATATACTTATATCAATGTGTTTGTAGCGATTATAGTGATATTCGGCTTTGCATTTACAAAAGGCGCTTTTGTGATATTGTATATAGAGATTGTTTTTGGATTTATATTAGGTTCTATACACGTTTTTATAGTTATCCGTCCAAAATCGTGATAGCAAGTAGCCATATTCATGAAAAACATATAGCCAATAGCTTGATCAGCAACCGGCGATATGGATCTTGTCATTGTATGGGTACATTGGTATTTATTTAAAAAAAATGGTTCAGTTTATGGTATTTGGTCATGGGTTATGACCGATTTTAAATGCTCAATCTGTAACAAAGCAAGCTAAGATTACTCGATTTACTGTTGTCTGCATTCCAAGCTTTCTTAATGGTTATGAGCGGCTCTTCTGCTTCCGCTATTGATTTAAATAAATGTTAATTTCATAAGGTAAATATTCTTTTTGAGTGATTGTTTATTTGATGTTTCTTTGAATATTGGTTTGAAAGTCAAGTAAAATTTAGATTCATTTCTTCATATTTTTGTATATTTTGTATATAACTATTTACAATAAAATGGGCAAATAACATGTGTCTTTTTAATGATACATATAATTAAACAATCACTAAACTCTATTACTTATTGGGCACCCGTTGAATGCGACATCTGTATTTATTATAAATTTCTAAATAGGGGCATCCAGAGGGCTCAAACTATAGTGTGCAATGAACATTCAATTTGCATCCTATGCAAATGCCGTGATATGATCAGTGTAATGACCATATGGATCACCTATGCATCTTCGATATATATGTAAATTCTTAATAATATCGTATATGTACTACCATTTGCAACTACATTACTTAAAACACAGTTAACTATTTTTTAATGTAGCCTTTTTCATGGAAAATATTCTACAGTATTTCCGCGAAAGGGAAATATCATGCTTTTATCATTGTTACAGTTTTCGCTCATAGACAGATACAATGAATCTATGACATGTATCATATTTTGGGATAGATATTAAGTGCAAATGTGAGTATGAAAACATGATTAATTCCCGTTTTAGATACATATTGTTACTAAAACTGATAATGTTGTCAACATTTGGATAACCCATTCATGTGAGACGTATGTTAAGCATAACATCGAACAAGATTCCTAGAAAAGAGCCGGTATAAAATCTACCTGTCTGATTTCATCTATTTCACTATACACAACAACATGTTAACAAAAAAATAAAAATAATTGCATTGTCCAAGCTTAAAATCATACGCTAATGAACAAACCTACATATCAGTATCGCTCTATAATTTAAATGATTTCTTTTCTAATTAATAAAATGAATATTATTAATTATAGATATAACAATAACGGGACAAATTCATCGAAATATGGTATTAACGATATTAATATCAAGACAAAAAAAGGTAATAATAAATGCTAATGGCACTATTTATAATTTAAATATTAAGATAGAGTTACCATATCTTCAACCTGCTTAAAGCTATCAAGTCAATGCCATGAAATTGAAAGAGAAAAACTTAATTTAAACGTCTCATAAAAATGGTTGGATACATATACACAAATTTTGCATCAATTTAAATGCCTGATTAGGTCTCAAAACTAGTAAAACAATTGGCATAAAGCGATCGCGGACAATTCCGCAAGCGCGTGTCCCTGCCATTATACTTTGGAGAATTCTTTGGACCCTTGCATATTTCCTGCTTTCTAAATTGTGTGACCCTATACTAACAATACCTTGGGCCAATAACATATTTTTAATTGACATGGACTAACGTTATGTAATGGAAATATGATTTATTCAATAAAAAGGGATCGGGTTCAAAAGAAATATTTTGTCGGACATTAGCAAAGTTAATTAAATGTAAAATGGAACGGCACAAATCGATGATTAAACTAGTTCAGGATATCATCGATATAAAAGGGTGATGCAACGTATCTCTTTATTCTGACGTACAATGCAATGTCAAAGTAAGGTCATAGTTTTTCAATTTGTCTGGAACTGACAAAAATGGCAGGAAATAACGTTAACAAAAGAGCTATAACTCAATTGTAATTGAGTACAATAAAACGTCCATAACTAGGCCATAAAATTGAACTGTATCCGGTTACACATTCCATTTCACTTCCGCATACGTCATCAAAACGCAATAAAATCCAGTTCTCGCTCTCCATTGATTGTCAAAGACATAAATCAAATACAGAATATGAAGGCATTTCAACTATGCAATCACTCACGAACCATTAACTAAATAAACACGCGATAAAGTCGAAGCAATACGTTATTGCAGTCCGTTTGTTAACGGGATGGTACGTTTTATTCTGTCTCACTTTGTATTGTCAAATCGGGGATGATTCGTTCCAGAGAAACATTGTCTGCTAGCATACTGTTTAATGGCATAGTTTCCATTTGACTCAAGAATTCATTTAAGTTCATCCCGGATAGCGTAGTCAGGCATTTCATTTTCAAAATTAGAATGATAGAGATATTGGAATTGGCCATTGAGAGTGAGGAAATTGCTATGTATAAATTCGGTTATAAGTAAAAGTTTGAACAGGTTCTTCAGAATACATATACCCATTTTATAAGACAGTGTCTTGCAAAACCCTGCATGAAATGATGTTTTTATTTTAAGGTGTATTGTGTATAATATGTATATTGGTGTTTCATAAATAAATGTACATGTAAAATAGCATATTCAACAAGGCTAACATACATATATGAATTCATATATGATAATAAAATGCAAGCCACCTATCCCATTTGTCTTCATTCGTTAAAACATAAAATCGGTGACCGGCAAGCATAAATAGTGTTTTTACTTTGTAAATTCTTATTCATTTTAACATGATACAAGCAACACATACATACCGAACTATAAATACTATAAATAGCAAAGCTTTTTAATACAAATATACAGATACAATATAAATATGTTATATATCATAAATACACTATTTTCGTAATGGTTCCTATACTCATGGCTGTATTGTATGTTATATACGTACAGCCGATGCGTCATATGAACGGCATTTTACCTGTGATGACTGTGTCACCGTACCATTTATTAAAAAGGTGATTTACACACAGGGAAATCCGGAGGGAGTGAGGCGTGGGATCTAGGTATTCAAAGATGGCCTTGAGGGCATTTAGGATGGCCAGGGGTCATGGGTGCGATGTTTGGTGCATACGGCCGATCACGTATCTTGGGTGTGATTGTGTTCGATTGTCGATAAATTCGAGAAATAAAACAGTTTGAGTCGTTCTTGGTAGTATACAAAGATAGCTTAAAATGTTTGAAATAATATGAGGAAATTTTCTTCACCTTTAACTAGACCACGACCATTCCTTTTTAGGTGTATGGGTTCAAAGACATCTCTACAAACCCGGACATCTTCGAAATAAAAAGTATCTCCTGACCTATTAATACCTAAACTGAAAAAGAGACTCAATACTCTAGGGGATATGGAAGGGTTCTCATGGTGGCTGGTATAAGCCATTGAAATATGTATGACCGTTCAACCGTGTCCTTAAGATAATTGAACTTATGCCGATAAGAAATTAAACTGAAAAGTTGTCATTTCATTAAAAATGAATACAAAAATAATTACGGCGTCACAAATCGTTCACAAAATCTCCAGTAACCTCTCGAATCGTGACCAAGTGGAATGCCAAGGATACACAAGAACTCACTTTGAACGATGCTCAGATAAGCCCGCAAAAGTGCGACATACTTTATTCTGTTTCATTCAATTGTCCTGACATTTGTGCCCGAGTGTGCGGTAGACTGAACAATCCCATCGCTGAATTAGTGCTATATAGCGCAACAACAATAATTCGGGTCTTTTTATTATGGGGATCATCTATACAAATAAGTGAACATGGCTGGAAAGTCATCCATTATCATTACAGCGAATACAATGAATATGTTGGGTTGGGGCGGCGGGTTGGGAAATACGGTAAATTGACGCCTTTCATATCGATGTTATGATGGTGTAAATGAGTGTCAAATTAAGTAGACAACCTAACGATATCATTCGCAAATTTTGTGAGTAGACATTATTTTGTTAACATCTCAATGTTCGGGTATTGAGAACGTTTGAGGACAATCTTGGTTTATTTGAAGAGACCGGGTTTGTCTTCGTTCCGTCTAGTCGCTTATCTAGGCGAGCCATCAACACTTTCCATCAACATTTTTTTAATGATACGGTTCTCTGAATATTGTTATGCTTTAATTAAACAGTATTCCTCATTGAAACGTCCTTACTTTTAATTTGACATGCAAGAATTGTAGCATCGCTATAGTCACTGTACATTGAATCATCCCTTGAATATTCTCTACAGTTGCAGTTGTATTCTCCTAATCGCAATCGCAATTAATTTTTTACATGTTACTTTTAAAGGAAACGTCCGTAATCGTGCCCCACTAATCGAATGATAAATTGAGTGGCACTCCATAATCATTCAGGGTACCCCTGTTTTAACACCAAATTGTCCACCCACGTCACGTCAAGCCAGATGATACATCACGTCATGAATGCGATTATGATACGATTAACGGCACCGGTTTAGGCAGCGATAACCCAACTTGACACTCTATGCAGCTAGAGGTGTGATATTTTTAAGAGACTTTTTGATGGCGTTGCGTTTTGAGGGAATTTGGCGTAGGAGTACAACTCAAATTATTATTAGCATTGTAGTTCTTTCGAACGAAGTTATTTGACATGAATTTAATCCGAATGTCGATTCTTACATACGCACACGGTGACTGCTCAATTAGCTAATGAAGATCAGGAATATGTGTCGATGTACTAATACCTATTACATGTTCGTCTTACACACGGGAACATCATCTTTGCTAAGGGACTGCAGATCTGACATCGCACCAACACTAAGTTTTGACGTCGCGCCTTTCGGTGACTTTATGAACAAGGCATTGCCAATAATGTTGCTCTTCGGTGACAATACTAAACCGCGAGGTCAGGGAGAATAGCAGGGAGGGGGTGTGGTAGAAAATTCTGGGGATACGGATGTAATGTCATTGCATCACCATGAACTGTCAGAAACAGTCTAATCTGCAACTGACCATTGGCAATTACAGTTGTTCTTTTTGGTTTGGTGTTTGTAATAACGTAGTGTCGGAGGGAATAAATTTCGTTATCCATGGAATGGACAGCGTCTGCATTAATTTGAAAAATATCTCGTTTAATCTGTAGATATAGATTTTATAACACAAATTATCAAATTAAAAGTACCACATAGTAGTATTTAAGAGAGAAATGCAACTTACACATAACAATGCTCAAAGTAAAACTGATATCCTCCAGTGAGTTTTCCTTAATAGGGCCTACTTACTAAACCAGGCAAGACTGAGATGGCATAGAAAAACATTTACAGCCATAGCAAGGCAACATATCAGTTGTAGACATATCACCATTAAATAGTAAATGAATGGTGCGAAATTGTGTTTATAAATTTTAAAGAATATTATATTATATATTTATAAATATCCAAATATATATAATCTGGTTTGAGGATAATGCAGACCCACGATTTGCAATTACCCGGCGAGTGCCTCATCAGCCATGAGACAGTCCAATGCCACAGTTGTAGACACAATGTGTCTGGTTCCACAATTAAGAAAGTTAATCAGATGGCGAAGAGACTTCTATATAATACTAATCAGCGCCCGCTGGCATCACCTTGGGTTATGCATTTGCGATTCTCGGAAAAAAAACTGTTAGCTTATTCATGTCTTGGCTTCCCCGATGGGCACAGAATATTGTCTCACGTATGATGTATGTGGGATGAAAAATATTCTATGCTATTTTTATTTCATATATACCATCAATTATTTTTTTGAAGGAAGATATTTGTTGAATAAGCACATAATAAATGGCTTTAATCATTATGCACTGAGAATATATACATTGCAAGGTCCTAGGGTATCTACCATATATTTCCATGTTTATTTCTTGAAGGGTCACCTAGACAACATATTTTCTATTTTCTCTTTATTACAATTAACATTCGAAATCCAAATAAAGAATATTGTTGTTGGCATCAAAAGGTCACCAGATATTGTTACTCGTTACAATTACGCCAGCTGAGCTGCAACTACCATGCATACTGTTTTCAGTGGCAGAGTAAGCCTATTTGAGAAAAATGTAAATCAAAACTGGTGATTTTAAATTTTACTTTATAAAAAAAGTTGCATAAACTTCAAATCTTCATTTTGTTAAAAAGCCATTTTCATTGTTTTATCAAAGTTATATTTAATACAAGATAATCTATTTTTATTTCAAAATCTGCAAGTCTACATAATTAGTAGAAAGTTTTTTTTTTTGTGGGGAAATATCTAGGGCAAGAAACCGCCCGTGAAGTGATCGTCTTTATACATCAGTATCGATATCCATGATTTCATATCAATATTTGATTCGAAAATACCTTAAAATATAATTCAAATAATTCAAAGTATTTTTAAAATAAGCATTTTCAGCAAAATTCATTTAACAAAGCGCCCTTCATCAAAATCATTTGCTGATTTCACCAGTAATTTTTAGCTCGCTGATTTCACAAAGAGTACATCCATTAACAAAAAAAAAACCCTTCATCATGATAACCAAAAATAATGGTGCCATGATATGATTCCATTGTTGCATTTTATCGCTTCCTGTGAAGTAGGAGAAACATCATTTCATAGAATCGACATCTGTAAGTGAAACGTACTCTACGACCTGTTGAATGCAAGTAGAGCGTTTACTTCCGGGACGCTTTATCGCACGACGGTTCGGGGAAAATGACCCATTTGTCATAGCAAAGATGATGATGATCATTTTGAAAATTAACAATGCAATCGTAAAAAATCGTTTTTATTCGCACGCCATGCTTAAATTGAAATCCAGGCACATCCAAAAATATCAATTTAAAGGTAAATATATCGATGGTTGAATTGTTCTTGTAGTACTATTGATATTCTTACCGTATCAGAGATACATGCGTCATTATGTGCAAAACCTGCCTCTAGTCCTTAACGTGGTTAAAGCTATCAGGTCTTCCTTTCGAAAAGGACTATACAACAAACTCATTATCATTATAATCATACATATCGAGTGATTAAGTGAAAATATTGTATAAGCATTATTTAAATTGTTCATTTTTACAAAGCCGTGATAAGTCTACTAAACACAATGTTGCATGCACCCCATCAATTACTCACACGCACATGTTCACACGTAACGTCTCCTTGCGGTCAAGTATTGGCGACAAGTGCTTAATGCGTTTCTCTGTTTGTTCGCACTTCCGTATGGGGTGGCCACCATGGGTCTTCCATTTTCACTCATAGGGAGTGAGATAGAGCAATTGGGTGCAAGGACTTGTTTGTTAGAGTAGTTGCTTATCTGTATCAGATAAGAAGTTTCCCTAACGAATCTAGAGATATTTACGGTATTTTACTGATTTATCTTATTTAATTAGGATCCGAATGACTGAGTTAGATAATGACTAGCAATCTTATTTTCGATGAACGTCTATGTTTTGATGAGTATTATGCAGTTTCCCTTAATACAATCCGTCAAGAATACCAAGACGGTGCTTGACCTATATGACGGCAGTAAGCAATTTGCTAATATTTTTTTAACACTTTCTCTCAACTTCTAGCTAAGAAAAATCCCTATTCCATCTTCGTAAGACCCCCTCATCATCATGAGGCCAATGTTCTGATGTGATTACACATTATCACATGCAATGGGTGCTGACATGACCCAAGGTTGTGACTCGGGGTTCAATTGTGTTTACTGCAAATTTCGTGAATGAAGCTAGAATATTATTGTATGTAGTCATTGTTTTTGGGGTTTGTTATGGAAAATGATACGATTAGGAGATAAGAATGCAAAATGCACATACATTGTTTGTTTGTATGAAATTATTAATGATTTGTTATCATACGGACCTGTATTACAATTTCATCCTTGTTGTATATCCATTTGTTTGGACGCCTGAACCACTAGATATGATATATTGTCATGGTCAAATGATAAAAGAAAATTTTTGGATAAAATTATAATACTGGTTTTTCATAGATTACTAGCTTCAATATAAGAAATGGCATATTACTTTATCTACTTTTTCTGATAAAAAAATGTACATGGATTGTTAAACCATTAACCATCCCCATTTAAAGTTTTTAATTGAGTGTCCTATTTCGTTAAGTGAGTCTTGGCACGCATGGTGGAAATTGATGTAAAACTAGAAAAAAAGTACTGTCATTATAAATATCTCTACCTTTTAGGCCCTAGTACACTAGCATGCTATTTGGATTTATACTGAAATGGCACAAGTTTATCAGTAAAACCATTAATGAATGGCTATCTTTCATTTTCATATGCTAAATTAAATCCAGTAAACATATATTTAGTCAAATCATAGATATATAGAGCGTCTTTGGTATTTCTTATACAATTTTGTTACTAGATATGAATATCATATAAATCATATATCTTATTATCCTATATGTATTTATCTACATGTGGGAATTGAGTAATACACATCCATATGATGCAATAAATAAAAGCTAGGATTTATGCATAAATTCATTGTGCGATTCAAAGATTTTTTTTTAATTATCGGGGACTGCCTTCTAGCAAGTCTTCATAGGATATTAGGTTTTTTTCCTCATACACTATGACTATATCACATATAAGTGTCATTATTCAGACGTCACTATGTGAGTCTGAGCAATAGTTGAAATTCTCAAGATGCACATTTCCGACATGATCGACAAAATATTGGTCTCAAAAGTATACATCTAGTCGCAAATAAATATGATATATCCCTATAGCATTGTCTTCTGTCCATTTATCTCACAATGACGTAAACGTAATCACCAAAATACGTCAGTATTGTAGAGTACATCGCCAGATCTCTGATTGAAGGTTATACATGGAACGTGGGAATTATCATTCTTCGTCCAATACGTAATGTCTTTATTTGTCTGCCAGATGCATCTATTGACATTGTCTGATTATAACTGATATCAACCATTTCCGGAATATACTCAAGATATAGAATTAAGGAATCTGAAGAAATATTCAAAATAGGTTTTCTTTCAGCCATTTATGCATCACTGTTCTATCAATAACAATTATTAAGTAAAAAATCCAGCATAAACGTTATTAATCAACTTTGTAAACATCATATGGAAGAATAAAATATCACAAGCACATATACAAGCTCTTAATAAATAAGGAGTAATAAATATCTTATTTCTTAATGTTCAGCCTATTGCTATGTGTAGTTATGTGGTGCGCGGACAAAAGCCCCGAAGGTAAACAGCCCCGAAGGACAGAAGCCCCGCGATTTTGTCAGCTGGGACAGAAGCCCCGCGATATTTTTAAACATTTTTTTTCACATTTTATCAGATATATCGATCATATATTTTTTTCTACAATCAAAAACTAAATAAACGATTCACACATTTTGTATCATGTCACTCAATAAAGCGCGCTCTCGATCGGATTAGCCGATTTGTTCGTGTATATGTTGTGATTTGTCATTCACGTTGCAATCAAGGGTCACATTGTTACGTCAATTGCAATCGAGGATGCCTAATACGCAGTCCCATAGCAACATTATGCAATCATGTTTATAATCAAGTATCAAATAAAAAATAAAGCATTCATTTTATCTAAAATGTTTAAAATATATATTTTAATCTCGGGGCTTCTGTCCTAGCTGCCAAAATCGCGGGGCTTCTGTCCTTCGGGGCTTTTGTCCTTCGGGGCTTTTGTCCTAGAATCGTCTTTATGTACCTGCAACGAAATGAGAAATCTCTGAACATTGAAAATCCCAGGTGAGCCTGACCGCACTGTAGCAGATGAGTAGCAAAAACATGAAACCAATCACCAGTGATCACTATCGGAATGCTGTGACTCTTTTGTTCTCCATGTTGTTATAATAATATATGAGGCTACATGACATTTTGCTGTGAAAACAAAACACTTGAGAGCTTGTCGCCAATAATAACGATAGCGTCAAATAGCGACATAATTACATTTGTAGAGTGGCAGTTTCATTTTACAGGATTTGTGATATCGCTTGTTCATTGCCTAGCATTGAAGTATGAAAATTCGGAAAATCTAGGCACATTTCTCTTGATCATGATTGCAGTCACGTTTACTCAAAGTAAATTTATTGTTCTAAATTAATTACAAACGAGTCATATACGGAATACAGCAACACGTCTTATAACAAACGCTCGTGTGTATTCTAAACGTGTATAAATTAAATTCTCAGCGAATACGAAAAATTTACGTTCGGGCCGAAAAAGTAAGAAGCAATGACGTTTCGAATTGTACAAAAATAAACATATCAAAATATATCAAAATACAGATTCTAATGAAAAAAACATCACATGGGTAAAGTGGTGTTTCCTTTAAACGTGAAATCACTGCACGTCTGCTGTGCGTCAAACGCGTCGCTTTCGCTCACACTATTTTTCTTTAGAGTATTTCCATGCATCCGTTGCGTATCCGTTCCGTCTGCAGTCCGTTTTTACGCAACCTGCTCCGTAAATAACACGGACTGCAGGCGGACCGTATACGCAACGGATGCATGGAGACACGCCATCCGTCAGTTTGACGGACGGTGCCTGTTAATTTATCAATCCTATCATTATGCAACTAAATTTTAAGATATAAACTACGGAATTTTTAATGATCGGGGAACTATCAAGGATTTTCTCTCTTCGTTTGCAAATTACAAAATATTCAATTTTTTTCATATGTTTTTTTTAAATATAAATAAATATAAAAGTAAACTGGTATACTTTATTGCACAATTAAAGTAATAATAAAGAATGATATTTGAAATAATAGTTAAATAACGTATATGAAAAAAAAGGTAATATATGTAGTTTTAAAAGGGCACTTTTAGTTAATGTCAATAGTATATGCCATTTGAATGCCAAGTCATTATGACGTAAAGATTCTGTACGTTATTGGCGAAAACACACTCTGTTTGATGTCAATTGCAATAACTGTTTGGCCGCTCATATACACGCCGCCATGAAACGTTAATGTGACGGATGCAGAACGGATGAGGGAAACACTACGATCCGTCTGACGTACGTCTGACATGCATCAGATGTATGTTAAATGAAACACTGCTTAATGAGTAAATTCGAACAAACTTTAATTAAACGAGCATCTTTTGGGCGACAGAAACTACTGAATACAATAATGCCCATATATAACAATAAATATTAATACTTGCGCCATGAATATATTACATGCATGACGTTATATAACCTTTGATGTGGTAACAGCGCCCGAATAACACAAATCCAATATGATTTGCTGACGCAACATAAATGTTTGATATGAGCACAACTCAAGGTTGTGATGACCGACACCCTTTCCAAGCCAACTTACCAATTACAGTGTATGCATCCCACTCGGCAAGGGTCGTCCTTATATTGCGTCGCTTACGGACGTGACGTTGAGAGGACGGCCTAATTTAGGCCCATATGAAAGTGATGCGGACGTCATGTTACGCAACGTCGGTACGATGTCCTTTCTAGTAGGGCGTCCTCTCAACGTCCGTGGACATCTAGCCGAATTATAGTCATCAAGGGGGTTTGTACTTTGTAAATATATCGGGCATATCCAACGCAAAAATGTGTCAAATATGTTACAACCAACGGAATATGTTTGACAGGATTAATGTATAGACTTGATTCTTTATTAAATGTATCAAATTCTCCACCTTGCTTAGAATTCAAGCGCATTTGGAATGCAACTAAACGTTTATCATTCGTTGAATCCTGTGTTATATGGGTAAATATCGAACAGTAGTTGAGGTTAATTAGTCAGCATTGTTCTTCACAGTCCGATGAGCAATAATCTAATTGACGTCTGCATTGTTTTTGCTGTTTTGATTTTTTTTTCGGTTCATATTCAAGTAGCATGTCCTACTTTGGGAGTCCACATTCCGACATTGCCCCAAGCACCAAGCCTGATACAAGATACTTTGATTCGGGGTACAGTTTTTGCGATGAGGTCGGAAACCTAGCTGGTTCAGATTTTGTGTCAACTCATGTTTTTGTAAATAATTTGAATAGACATGGGCGAGCTTTTGGTTTAATTGTTGTATGTTGAAATGTAGGAAAACACTATAATATCGCATACCACATAGTGTACTTAGATATCAATGTTAGCACCCCTGAGGGTGGTTTACCCAAAATATGAAGTCACTATCGTGCGCGTTTGATGGTATATAATTGAGCATAGCCTCTTCAGATTGCAAAACCGAAAATGCCCATTGCAAATCTTCTTTATCGACAAATATATTTCTATAGCATTCAAAAGTTGTTCATATTCATGCAACATGCCAATATAAAAACGCATGCAGCTTTACGTTTCACAATACGCCGTTTATTGTTTTTAATATATGCTATACAATTTCAGCATTCTATTTTCATCGTTTGATTTCCTTAAATGAACATCTTATCTATGGCGATTATATTCGGCATTGACCCGCACTGTCTGTAAGAGCGTAATAATCTCCCAATTTGCTGTCCCCAGACCATCGCCAACGGGGATGCAATGAATATTAACTGCGTTATAACCCGACCGACCGTGGCTACTCAGGCGGCAAAGAAGCCTACTTTTGTATTCATGAAATTGCGAAATAATGCCAATAGAAGTAATCAAAGGGGAGACCCTTTACTCCTGGTCAATCATAAGCTTGGTTTGCGCTGCGTTGTCGTCACCCCTTAACATTGTTTGGTGCTTCGGGGCAAAGGGGACGGGTTCGGAGCAAATAGATGCTAACTCTTTAACGTATAATATGATTTCATTTGACATGTTTACTATATAGCTTCCTATGAATTGAATGATTTTAGTATATAAACTTGATATAATGATTTAGCAATAGGGTGATTTCGGATGCATAGAACTGCATGGTGATGTTTTTTTTAAACATGTAAGAATAAAAAATGAAGTCTCTTTGATAAGCGCCATGTTGTATGAACGCATTGCTATAATGCTATTGTATTGTTATGCAAAGAGGGAGATACTCACAAAACCACATGATAATGTAATACCATGTTATAATGAAATATCATGCTTTAATCAAATTTTAATATACTTAATCAAATATAAGGTGATTTCAAAATATAGTTATTATTACAATTTAACTACGAGGCACATTGATTATAACGTATCCACTATTCCGCAGCCCCTCTGATTTCTTATACATAAAAAGTCAAAATTGAGATCTTGACGCTACGTCATGACATAGCAAAACGTGGTTCCTGAAACCATTCAATTTCATAAAACTGATGAAGTACTTAACACAAAATAGAGCTTCTTAACACATCATCAAACAATAACTATAGAAGTGCCACCCCTATCTCGCCTACCGGAGCACTTATTTGGCGCGCTCAAATCATATCAGATATTGGTAGCTCACATACCAAAAAATATTGCCTGAAAGCGATCTGATGGGTTTTGATTGTGTGACGTTTCTACTGATCACGTGCGCCGATTTCCGAGAGGCGGAGGAGGAGGTGAAGTGAATGGGAAAACTGTCAATCAAAGGGTTGAGCCTTTAAGTCCCAAATCCTGCCTAGTTGCCCCCTCACAAATCAAACGTTAATTGGTGATCTCGCAGCTTGATCAAATTATTGGAATTACGCACGCGAAAATTTGTAAATAAGTTATTTAAAAAGCGAGTCATCATAATTTGAGTAACAGAAAACAAATATCAAGCATATATCAAACTTATCTATTACACAAGCAACTAAGAACAAACAATTATTTTGAATGAATAATAATAAGTTGGACAGTTGTAAAACACATTAACTAAAAACGAAACGCTTACCAAAATTCAAGAATCAAATCGCAATCAAGTCATAGATATACATAAATATATATTGTATATTGCTGAATATAGACACTGAAAATGGAATTACAATCGAATGTCTTCAATTATATGCTATTCGCATCTATTAACTGTGCCTTTTCTATGGTGAGTCAAGTTTTACATATTTTACTGCTATCAAAATTCGTTGCTTTCCGTTAATGCGAGACTACCCACGTCTTTCTCTTTTTTTTTACGAATGACGAGTATCGCTAACTGAATCGTCCCAAAGGAACTATATAAGAAATCGACCCATGAGGTCAGCGTTTGGAATTCAAAATGCATTTTGGATTTTCAGCTTTTATATTTAAATATTTTGAACGCATATAATTAGCGGCATAAAAGTTTTATTTTAATCTCAAACTTTTCTAGCATCAACTTTTGCATCCAAATTATATTTTATAATAAATTTTATTTTTCAACAAAGATAAAGTTGGTTAGTCATAACAATATCACTAATCTGGGTTTATTGCAAAACTAAATGACGAGTTTTATGGATTTTTTTACTAATCCGAAGTTTGGATAAAAGCACATTTGACCCCTCCCCCCACGCCCGAATTATTGTATATCCGTTTATATGCTAGATATATTATATAAAAAGATTATATATAGAAGATTAAGAGCATATTTTATACAAAAAGCACTTTTGATTAAAAATGTGTTTTTTTTTAATGAGTTTTCATGCACAATCGTTGATATACTGAGTACATCTGACTGTCTCACAATCTATAACATATTATTACCAATCACTAATAAAAAAAGGTATTGCATGAAATGAAGAACCCATATAATTCGGGAGAGTACTATGAATGTTATGATAATTACTATATATAGAGAGCAAAAAATAAAGGGAAATCATTTGTATTTATATATGGTTTTTGAGGACACCCTGCATGTCTAGACAGAGGCACCTACAGCCCTAGGGTTCGAACCTGGAATCGCTAAAAATGGCATACGCCCTTCATAAAACATTATGGAATTACATTTGAACACTTTCCCTTTGTTTCAGTTTCCGTTCCGAGCTGCACAAGAAGATACAAATGAGGTTGATGGTAAGTAGTTTGATTCTGACGCCATTATAAGAAGCTTATGAACTATTTTTACCACACAGAGACCAGGAAAAATCCGCTTAGAAGCGTAGCTCAAGCAAGACAAAATGTGTTCCTAAGTATAGACGTGTCCATTTATGCTATGCATTCAAGACCTGGACACATTAGGTTTTTTTTCCCAAACTGGTATTTTGTTCCTTGAAATTATTATCTTATAATTGGGTTAGATAATATTTGTAATAATCATTTAAAATTCAGAGCAAATAGAGTCATGTTTTATGGTTGAAAACAGAAGCCCACAGCACCGCCAGACCATCATTGTTTATTAATCTTGCACATCTTTCTTTTCCTATTTCTATATGAATTCATTTCGGAAGACAATTTGCTCGTATTAACTAAATAAGCAATGAAACATCGTTATAATATGCATATAATGGATATTAATATGGGTATTTAATTGTCATGTTAATCGCTATACACCAAGCATTGGACGCTGACATTTGTCATGAAAATACATTTGTATAAACGCATAGTCAATCATTTTTCTAAAATGTAGCAGTTTCTATTGAAATAGGTCTAAAATATTCTTTTAGTAGAATTGATATTTATTCTAGACATAATTACCTTTATATTCATATACATGATTGCTGCTCTGTATCGAAAGAGCACCTCACGGGGGTGAAACTACACAACAGCGGTTTTGGTTGGTTTCTGTGCTTTTTGAGGAAAATTACACCGGTCTGGTTCGGAGACACCGGTCTGGTTCTGTGCTTTTAAGATTTTTTTTTAAACATTTTTCATTCAAAATACAATATTTAACCATTCTTAAAGAACTTTTGACGAATGCAATTTATTATAATGATATGGTTAACCATCCACATTGATCTCCTGTATAATAATATATTTTTTACGCTGTAAATCTCCAAAAACAATGTCACAAATATAATGATCATTATCTCTATTAGAAAATAGGCTATTACGATTCAATTACTTTAAATAATCTTTCTATAGGATACTTAATATATTTATCTCCTTTCAAAATTTGTAATACAGTTTAAACTAATATTTTTTGTGTGTTGAATCTGGTTTTTGTCATCGGAAATACAACGGACTGGTTCGGTGCTCTTTTCAAATACACCGGTCTGGACCTGTAGTACAACGGAACAATTCTGTGCCTTTTACCATAGATTAACGATGCTTTTCCAGGCTGTTTCTTTGTAAATGATGGTCGTATAAACGTGGAAGTGGGCGCAAATGAAAGGTCTTGGCATGTAAAAGAGCCTTTGGGCAGTTTCGGCCAGACTCGGTTACCGAAAATTGGCCGAATATGGCCGAAACTTCCTAAAACAGCGATTTTTCGAAACATGAACTCTTTTCCATGCAGTTTCTTTGTAACGGATGGTCGTTTGGACGTGGGAGTGGGCGCAAATGAAAGGTCTTGGCGTGTATATATGTCTTTTGGCAGTTTTGTCAGATTCGGTTACCGGAAGTTGGCCGAATATGGCCGAAACTTCCTAATACAGCGGTTTTTCTAAAAATGAGCTTGTACGGCCTAGAACCTTTGAACTGAGGGTCATTGAGACTTCGTTATAGGCTCAAATGAAAGGGGACGGACACTTCGGCCCCTACTAATTCGGCCCCTACCACTTCGGCCCCTGCCACTTCGGCTCCTACAACTTCGGCTCCTACCACTTCGGCCCCTTTTTTTAGAAAAGATACTTTTGCCCCTCGTCAAGACACTTTGGCCCCTCATGAAAAGACACTTCGGCTCGTCGCAAATGACAATTCGGACTTCGTCAAAGACGCTTCGGCCCCTTCAAATTCGGCCTTATAACCCTTATAAACGGCATATACTATTCGTAAGAATAAGGGCTTTAATATCTCAACTCAGTTTGTTTCTGTTCATGAATATATCATAATAATTTATATTCATTTTCATAGTATATATTTAAATGAAGTTTGAATATTATATATGAAAAATAATTAACCAATAATTTATTTTGGATAAGTATACCTTTTAATTTATCATAAAAAGGTATTTTCATTTTAATGGAAATCATTTTTAATTGCATACAATATCAATTGTCTCAAATATACTTTTTCTAAAAATAATACTCTTCAAAGTCGGAAGA
>LQRL01129700.1:0-10192 GCA_001703475.1 Hydroides elegans | reverse complement strand
ACCCCCCCCCCCCCCCCCCGATGATAAATCCTCCCTCCTTTTAGATATAATATAGTTTCAAAACTGATATTGAGGAATGTTTATTCAAATATTAACAACAATTGAAGGTTTGTTAACTTATATTAAGAAAACAAATCATCTGAATATAAAAACCCGTTGATGTTGTTATATCTTGATCACGGGCACTGATGGTGTCTGGATGGGATATATATCCGAATACATCCGAATACATATATATATATATAACTATACGGATGCAAATCGATGTGCTTTGAGGTTGCTTTGATTAAATGAGAGAATTCAAAAGGCTTATTTTCTTCCTCTTGACGGTTAACCATGGCAATTGGATCAATTTAAAACACACGCTCTATACATGATACTCCACTTGACCATATAACATTGTCATGGGATCAACTCATTATGTGCAGCAATCAATCGGGATCAACGCTCCATATCGGAAATTAGCTCGCTAACTGGTTTACAAACATCTAACAAAAAGAAATGATAGGGGAGGGGGATCGCCCTGGGGAGAGCTGCCATGTGGGGGGGGGGCGGTTCTTACTTGTGTTGGAATCTACCGACTATAATACGTCCTCTGCTAGGACTCGAACTCAACCCCGAGCTCGATACGGCACCCTATCGCCTGGCATGCCAAGTCCAGCGCTCTAACCACTTGCGCTCTAACCAAGAACGGTCCGCGACACAAGGGCTTTGAGAGCTGAACAAGGCACACTCTCAACACCTCGGGGTTATAGGGGGATTCCTACATTTGGAGGGATTCGATTTATATTGAGATTCATTTAAATGATTTGTCAGTGGCACTCATGTATGATGTATGTCCGAGAAGTCTGGAAATGTATACAGTGAAAGAACACATATTGCTGATTTGCACATCGAGGTTTTAGTTTTATCGATAAAAACGTTAACAATAACTGGGGCATAAACATTTTGGGCATATTTTGGAATATTTTCACAGGACTGTTTGTGCGGCACCATATACCATAGTTCGAAATTAGACGCAGTGAAAGCATTTTTCTCACTGATGTGCAACCTCGTAGTTTAGTTTGATCGACTGAAGTTAATAAAATAACGGGGTGTTAGCTTAGAGTAACTATCGGGATTGAATAGAGAAAGCTCGCGTGTATATTGTGACAGTCTAAGGGCTATGTTGTAATGACTACTCTGTAACAACGACATTGTGAAGTCGACGTTGTAAGGTTCACTTTGTGAGTAAGTAAGTGTATACCAGTACATGTAGTTGCGGTAGTTAATTCGTGAAAAACGCGTCTGTGAACCAACGTATGTTGTCATTGCGTGAAAAAAAAATAGCGAACAAAGTCATAATTTCAATAATGACCTCTTCTTCGCATTTGTCATTATCGGTTCCAGGGCAAAAGCCCCCCCCCACTGGCGCCAGGCGGAAATTTCCCCTTCTCCTCATTTTTGCAGCGAAAAGACCCCCCCCCCCCTCGGCGAAAATCCTCCAACGTAAGTTTGTTGTTTAATTCGGTCCCCGTAGCGTCGACTTACGTTCCGGCGAGAAATGACGACATCAAAACGCCAAATTCTGACGTCAACGTTACGTCAAATGTCAAGCGTCATTTTGACGCCATTATTGCGCGATTAAAATGTGTTTATTACGTCAGGACGTCCGTGATGTAAATATGACGTAGCTTCAGAGACAAACAAGGATGTCGAGTACGAGTAAAAACTGTTATTGACAGAAGTGCACCTTAGAGGTTGTAAGGTTGCGCATGCGACCGTCGTATCGTTAGCGCAAATGTTGCTTCTAGACGTCATTCGCGCTAAAGCGAATGTCGCCTTGATGGAAATCTGCACTGAACAAATACATGTATTTAAAATACCCATAAAATAAGCCTTCGGCGCTTGCATTTAACATGTAATTAGTCTAGTTGAATATCGCGCGCGATCATCATTTCGCTAGTTTTGGATGACGGTCGCGCAAGCGCGGCCGTCGTTTTGGGTTAAAGTACATCCGTGGTTATTGAGATATTTTACTAAATACGCAATAATGGCGTAATAATGACGTTGGACATTTTACGTAAGGTTGACGTCGCGATTCGACGTAATGTAAACGTAATTTTATGTTGCAACGTAAGTTGACGCTGCGCGGACCGCATTAAAAAACTAATCCACGTAGGAGTTGGGGAGGGAGGGGCTTTCGCCTAGGTTGAAAAAAAGGGAGGGGGGAGTTCCGCCGGGGGGGGGGGTTCGCCAAGATTGGGGCTTTTGATCGTTAACAATCCTGATCATGCACTATACTTTACAGGGGCCAATTTGACTTAAGTTGTTAAATTTTTGGCCATTTTGACCGGGGGCCGTTTTGACTGGGGTGATTTTGACCGCATACCAAAGAAAAAGTATGATTTAGAATAAAAAATGGTACGTTAGTGCTTTTTTAATGCGAGCGCCGTAGGCGCGAGCCGAAATTTGTTTAACCTGAAAAATACTTTTTTTCATACTTTTTTTTCTTGAGATACTTTTTTTTATACTTTGTTTTATACTTTTTTTCTTCGGAAAGTGAGTGGCAACACTGACATGATTTAAATCGAGAGTACTGAGAAATGCGTTAATTTAAAGATAAAACTGCTTGAGTAATGTGCAAAAAGAAAAAAAATCAATATTGACAGAATCACATATTTATCCTAGAAATTATTGCTTATTATACAAATTGGCCAATTGGGTACATAAGCACATATTATGTTACTAGAAACTTAGTCCTGAAATATGCTTTTTGTTTGATTTTTCTCCTTAAACGATTCCATGGTATACTAAGGCTGCTTGTGACAATACATGTATATACATTCTATTAGAATAGAATATATTTGAACAATATCAACAATACAAGGCAATACTTAAAACCAATAATTATATTAGCCAATAAAATGATAATTAAACATATGTAAAACCCATTAAATAGTAATCTCAAAATGAAGATCAACTGAAATTAGTTTGTATAAAATAAATTGACAAATTGTTAGGCTTTTAAATGTCATTTAACTACATGAAGCTGCGTTAAATCAGTAGAAATTATGCCATTCGTCAAGGAATATTAAAAATCCATAAATACACGTATATCATGGTAAGTATCTAATAAAACACACTTGAATAATATCACAGATTTTAGATTGGCACTTATATATAAGATCAACTCTTGATAAACACACACTTGTAACAGGAGCAATATCTCGCTTGCTGAAAATGCATCATATCCCATTTGAAGTTGCCATTGCAAACTTTACTTTATTTTAAGCATTTTCAAGAAATAATGTTGCCTCGTAAGTCTATATTATCGCATCATCTAAGTTTATTAATAATTATTTTTCATATCAATTTGATTAAAGTTATAGACTGGTATTTTATACAATGTAATCAACTCTTATTTACTTAATATTATCTCAAATTTTGGAAGACATCAGAACAATTTGAACATTTCGATGTTTTATATGATAGTGCACACCGTAGCAATTTCAAGGACAATTTAAGCTTAAAAATGTACCATCAAAAACTATTTACATTCAACCTCTGCTCGAACTCGAAATTATTTAATCAATTGCGGGCGGTAAAGTGTTGTTGTTTACATATCATAAATCTTACTTTTCATTATGTACAAACACTGACCCTTTCACCATGGTCTTACCCGCATGGCGCAACATTGGTCCCTTGTAATACAAAATAACAGCATTTGGAGCTTTAGGGTCTGAGCCCCATGTTAGCTCCAGGAGGCTATCTTTATGCCATGGTTTGCCCAGTTGCGAGGCATCGAAAGTCATGGGCGGTCGTTGTATTACCATTTTCCATGCGAGTCGCACGCTATCCGTAACGTAGTCAGAGACGTCTTCAAGTTGAAGGTAGCCTATGATCTGGTCAGACTTGTCGCTGTATTTGCTTGTTAGGACGCGTATGACCCGCTGAAAATTAGATGATTTTATGTGAAATACTCTGTATGTGTGAAATTCATCAAACTATTTGAATCATATAATCATATGAATTTAGATTTTAAAAGATAAATAGATTTGTAATACATGTTATATTTTACTTGTAACAACGTGTGCTTTTTATATACTTAACATGAGAAATGTCTTGACACGTGCAATTTGGTCACAGCGCTCATCTTATATCATACTTTCGAAAACATTTATTCTGCCATTTGCAACCACTAATCGTATGTAAAGATCTTCATTACCTGATATAAATTGTGAAGATTGGCAGTGCCGGACATGCTCCTGAAGTAATCTCCTATCACTGTTAACACGTTTTGTGGTAGACCTTGTGCCTGTTTACCCTTTTCTTGAACTGGTGATCCCTTTTGAAAAAAAAACAGTCATATGTATGTATGTTGTGGTTGTGAAAAAATACATCGAATATTCATTAATCGATGTGAAGAGTGGCTTATTACCATTTTGACGTAACAATTACCATCAATAATCAAACTTGCGACATTAAAAAAAAAAATCACTTAATTACTAGAATTGAAACAAAAGAAATAAACTCGGATTCGAAATGGTTTATACCTTTGTTGATGCCGATTCATCGTTTTGAACCAGTCTGTGAATTGGGTCTCGTAGTGTTTGGCTAAGTTCCTGAACAATATGCGCGTACAACGCCTTCGACTCCTGCTCACAAATCTGTTATTTGTTATGAAACAAATAAAAAGAATAAAAACTGGTTTCTTAGTAATATAAGATCCGTCATATAGAAAAGGAGAAGAAATTAAAATAACCAGTACTTTAATATTCTCATATTAGTCTTGGTTTACAGTTGTTAAAACACTTATAAGAAAGTAAAATAATAACATTTTAGCAACCCTATATTAATATAAATTTTATTGTGGTTTTACATCGTAACATGTTTGAGATGTCGTATAAGATTCACTTTCTATTTTATCATATGGATAAAACCCTTTTCTCCTCATGTAATACGGTGTTGGTTTCGCGGTTTATCAACTCACCATCAAGATGTCAAACAGCAGTGTGACTTTGTCGGCCTCCATGCTGTCTTCTGGAATAACTTCATCCAGTGCTGATTTGGCATCCAACCAAACGTTTGACAAGAGAAGGCTGTAATCCTCTGCGATTTTCATAGGCCTAGCCTGAATGCTTATATTTTCGAGGGAGCTTTCGTCAGATGATACCTTTGCGTTCATTTCAGCCGCTAACCTGAAATTATATTACAGTAGAACCTCGTTAAACCGAACACCTCGGGACCGGCCAAAACTGTTCGGTTTAACCGAGTTTCGGTTTATCCGATAACATTTATAACGAACATATAGAGACTGGGACTTCAACATTTGTTCGGTTAAAGCAATAATTCGGTTTAACCGTGTTCGGTTTAACGAGGTTCTACTGTATTAGCTAATGTGTACAAAAGTTAACCAGATGTGCATATACATATTTAAATTTGTAAGTACTGTTTCTTTGGTTTATTAACCGTCAGTGTCGATTGCATAGCAATCTCGTCTATATTTTATTTATTATCCCCCGTGTAACCGAGGGGATATAGGGTTGAGCTTGTCCGTCTGTCTGTCCGTCCGTCCGTCTGTCCGTCCGTCCGTCTGTCCCGTTTGATGTGGGGTACTTTGTGCAGGCGAGTTTGGTCTGAAGGAGTTGAGCTAGAGCTTTCAAATTTTATACACGTATAAACCAAGGTCTGAAGTCGTGCCTCGTAAAGGTTTTTTCTCGATCGGTTGGAAATTGTCGATTCTGGAGCACTTAAAAAATTGTCGATTTTAATCATTTTTACAGATGCCAAGTACTTTGTGCAGGCGAGTTTGGTATGAAGCAATTAAGCTAGACCTTTCAAATTTTATTCTCGTATAAACCGAGGTCTGAAGTCGTGCCTCGTTAAGGTTTTATCTGGATCGGTTGAAAATTGTCGATTCTGGAACACTTTGAAAATTGTCGATTTCAACATTTTCACCCGATGTTAAGTACATTGTGCACGCGAATTTGGTATGACGGAATTGAGCGAGAGATTTTTAATTTAATACACATATAAACCAAGGTCTGAAGTCGTGCCTCGTCATGACGTCATCGCGATCGGTTGAAAATTGTCGATTTTGGAGCACTTTAAAAAGTAGCGAAAAGTTCATATTCAGATGAGGAAATGTGGTGATAATATAAGATATCATCATTTAAGTACTTGGTATGTGCTTATATAAGCAAACATGCTTATATAAGCATATTATTTTTTAGATAAGTAAAATTATATTCTTTCTTCACTTGTCTCGTCAGCTACCCTCCAAAAAAAAACATTTTGCGTGTGATTTTATAAGCAATCATGCTTCATGATTAATATGCTGATATAAGCATGATTGCTTATAGATATGCATTTATAAGCAATCATGCTTATATCAGCATATTAATCAGCAAATTAATAGAGATGTGTTAACACCTATCTGGGGAGCCTGGTGCATTTGGAATCGACTTACAAAAGTAATCGTGCTTATATAAGCATATTTGCTATGTAAATTAAATTATATATTTGTTTCACTGGCCTTGTCAGCTGCGTCTCTCCAGTATCTGGGATGTGCTTATATAAGCAAAATTTACTGTAAAAAAATTATCTTTTTACTTAACTGGCCGTGTCAGTTGCCTCTCAAAAGCATTTTGGATGTGCTATATAAGCTCGTGCTTATAAAAGCATATTTTCTTTAATTTGTAAATTGAGGATTCTTTTGCCAACTGGTCTCGTCAGTTCAAGACATGTCATCAGAAAGAAGTGAGTGATGATGCAAGATGTTACTCTGTTTTTCTTTCATCACATGATCTTGTTTATTCGCAAAATAGTTCGTCATTTCCAAGGTTAATATAAGTAAAAACAGACCATCCTGCATATACGAATTGTTGAAGTTCACGGGGGATCCAAGGTCACTGACCTTCTAGTTATTATGTTGAAACATAAAATTATGATTATTTTTGAAATTTGATTCGATTGAAAATTGTTTGAAATAGGAGGTAATTATATTAAAAGCATTTTTAAACTGAAGTACCTGTTGACGGTTCTTGAATGATCATCAGCAAGTTTCTGATAGTTCCGCTGTGTTTGGTTAATTTCTTCTTGAAGTTCAGCATTTTGTTGCTTCAGCAACAAGCGTTCCTGTTCAAATTCACTTTCTTTGATCGCCATCCTTTCATGTAGCTCGTATATTGCATCTTGGTTTGACTGGATTTGTCGGGAATCCTGAAGGCGTTTTATCTCGTCCTTTGCGTCATGAAGCTCTCTTTGAGCTGCAGAAACTGCTTTTCTCTCAACTAAAAGTTCTTTCGTCTTGTCTTTTAATGCGTTTTCATTTTGATTCAATTTGTGGCTAAGTGTCGTTTTATGTTCCGTTAGCGCAGATATTTCACTTTTTAATCGCTGAATTTCCTTACCAATCTCAATTTCTCCATTTTCGTATCCATCTTTGAAACCTTTGTCATAAGCAATGTTACTCATCCCTTCCCTTCTGTTTTCTCTTTCAGTTTGTTCACATTCTAGGGCATTTACCTTCATCACAAGCTGCGCGTTGTCGTTTTGGACCTCTTTGACTTTTGAAGAAATCCTTGCAACATTATGTAATTCATTCTGAAGCAGGGCTTCATTTTGCCTTTTCTCTTCCTCGTGTTGCTGCATTACTCCTTCAATGGTTCTTTGTGCCTGTTCCAGTTGCTGTTTGTGCTGCTGATTTAGTTCGGCCTTTTCTGTTTCAAGTTTATTGATTGTTTGTGTAAGCTCCTCTGCCATGCTGGCTCTCGCATCTATCTCAATTTGCAGCTCCTCTAGCTTTTCTTTGCTAACTAATTTTCCTCTCTGATAGCCTTCCCTATCTCCTGATTCATATGCATTTTTCCGTGTTTGCTCCTGTATTTTGTTCCATTCGATGCGGCTATTTTCAATTTGTTCTACCCTTTTGGTAAGGAGCACTATTTGATTTTGTTTGTCATGAAGCTGTTCACTCTTTTGTTTAACGGCTGACTTTTCTGTTCGAAGTTGAACTTGGAGACCCATGACATTATTGTCTAGTTCTTTGACCTTGACCTGCAATTCAGATACTTGTCGTTTGTATCCCTCTGATTTCGTTTTCAGGTCAACATTGTGTCCTCTTCCTCTTTCATTAGCTTCCTCATCAGCTACAAGTTCATTGTTTTGCTCTTTTATTTGACCCATTAGCTTTTTATTTTCTGCATACACGCTTTTTAGAAGTTCCTGCAAAGTGGATATCTCTTCATTTAATTTATGTGTTTCATGTCCTTCCGTGTGTCCGTCGTTTCGGCCATTGAATTGGGTAAATGTCTGAAGCTCGTCAACAAGTCGTGCGATTTGGTTCTCCTTCTTATCCAATTCACTTTGAAATGCTTTCAC
Source organism: Hydroides elegans (assembly GCA_001703475.1). Taxonomy (NCBI): domain Eukaryota; kingdom Metazoa; phylum Annelida; class Polychaeta; order Sabellida; family Serpulidae; genus Hydroides; species Hydroides elegans. The sequence goes on along the minus strand of LQRL01129700.1, from coordinate 1,828 downwards.
CGTTGATTCATGGCTATCAATTAAATGTTGTTTTTCTTGTAATTCATTCTCGATTTCAATTACTTGTCTCAAAAGTTTATCTTCATGTTTATTCGGTTTCGCTTTAACTTTATTTTGATCGATTTCTCGCTGTAGTTCTCTGTTTTTCGTTAACAGTTCTGTATTTTGGAGAAAGAGTTGATTTCTTTCATGATGAAGTTTGTTGATAACTTCAGTCTGATTCGTTTCCCATCTTTCATTTCGCTTCAACTGATCGATTTCTATTGTTGCTGCATCTAAACATGCTTTATACCTATCAGCTTCTTCTCGCGCCTGTTTCTTTTCACGTCGTTTCTTGTCTAAGTCAAGATTAGTCTGTCTCAAATCATTTTCTTCGTGCATCAATCTATCATTTAACGCTGCTGCTTCTTTTTTGTATTTGTTTTTCGAAGCTTGAAGGTCTACCATGCATGATGCCATTTCTTTTGCTTCACATTCCAGTGTTTTTATTTGCTTGGAAAACTGCTCCTTTTCATTAGCGTGTGTCCCTCGCATATCCCTGATTTCTTTCTCTTTTGTTTTAATTTTGTTTTCAAGTCTTTCATTATCAGATTTCAATATGTTATTTTCAGCTTTTAATTTGGCCATCACGTTGGTAGTTGTATTTTCCTTCCAATTGACCTGATCTTTCATGACATTTGTCATCCGAAAATGGGTTGCCTCTTCCATCTTTATTAAGACATCCTCACTGCGTGCTTTAACTTCTTCACTGTGTTGTTGTAATAATTCCTTATTCTTGCTCTTGATTTCCTGCACCCCTTTACTCAACATTCCAAGCATTGTCATCATATCTTGCATTAACTGATAAGTGTCGTCTGCCCTTGATGGTATTTCCGGTTGCCTGGCTAATCCTTGAAGGAGAATGATCCTTATTTCATCGTAAATTCTGTCGATTCCATTTCGCAATTCTCTTCTTTCATTTGAGTGTTTGATCGGATGTGTTTCACAATATTTTGCATTGACTCTGGGATTAAACTGGGCTTCTGACCGAACAGATTTATCTCCGGAGCTTTCGCCCTCATTTAATTTGACTACAATATTTCCTGGCACTCGCATTGCTTTTATTGGTCCTTTCATGTCTCCATGTATAGCTCTAGCTGTGGTTGAATCATTTTTCCAATTAATTTTAGGTGGAGTGAAGGTTCCAGATAAGGATGCACTCATGGGTCTAAGTGAAGTTCCTAAAAGGGTTTTAAATTTCGTATCCATTTTTCTTTTTGTAGCTCAATTTAGAATATCTATCACTTATTGTCATATAACATTTTTAATAATAGCTTGATTGCTTCGGAACATATCCCAGATTGTTCCTGTTCCTTTATTATTAACTTAGAATATAGTCTTATGAAATATGAAATGCATTTATATACACACAGTTATACAGATATTCACGCGTGTTTGTGCGTGTGTGTTTTTATTTTGCTAATGTAAAGTTACTGTATATATTATGACTTAGTGTGAGTTAATGCTAGGCAAGGCTAAAGCGAAACTAGGAAAAAAGTATTTTTAGATCTGCGCTATACGAGATCAATAGGAAAATCGTTAAGTGGTTCGCGGTTCATTTGAATAGGATTGTTTGATATCTTCATGTCACTGATCATATGTCATTTGTATTTCTTTTGATTGTTAAGCACTTGAAACCTGGTCTTGATATCATGCTAATATAAAAAATGAACTTCTACCTAGTTGCTTTCTCAGTGTTGTTTATTTCTATTTTCTATACATTCATTCATTTATTATCTAGTATTATCCCCTTTTACATTGCAAGCCCCATTTAAAGGGGACCAAGCAA
>LQRL01129689.1:12331-28102 GCA_001703475.1 Hydroides elegans | reverse complement strand
TAAAGGTATATCATATATCATGTGATTGTCTTAAATGTAGTAGAGTTCCTAGTCATTGCTCCGATCTTGTTAGTAGACCTCCTTACTCAATTCGCAAATAGTGTTGCAAGATCGCCAACCATGATGTTGTAGATCGACACGCCTTTTTTTCCATGCAAAGACAAATGGTTTCTTAATAAAACTGCGTTATTTAATAAGTTAATTTGTTTGTGTTGCTTTCCAACATGAAGAATATTGTTTTCTGAATCGAATGATATAAAACACATAAATGAAATATTCTCTCATTAAAGTAATATCTACGAGAAAACACTGCGCTCATGTCATATTACGGCGAGAAGGTCGAGGTTTTTCTTTATAATGTTAGAAACCGTTCATTGTAACTTTTAAATGACTAATGCAGACTAAACATTAACAACCTTAGCGCCGAATGCAAAATGTTAGAAAAGAACGTATACTTATTTACTGCTTCAAAAACATGTTTTATTTGCACACCCCTTGCTTTTGGAGTATTTTTGTTGCAAGATCGGTTAGCTTTTGTCAGTAGACCGGTGTCCAATTTGAAGTAGACTCCCTAGCCTTTCGTAGACCGGCGATTGATTGCCAGGGGTGAGTCTCATCGTCCAATTTGTTACAACGATGTTACCTATCGGGCTACACCATATTCATGCATGCGTAATGTCAACAAGCATAGGTCAAACACATAGTTCCATGTGTTGATCTTTACGTCACATATAACGTCTATTTCTACGTATAAAATGGTTTTGGCCACAAATGCTAAATATATGCCGTTCGATTTTTATAAAAATAATCAATCAGCTATAACTGTTCTATTGAAATGATAAAACTCAACATTATAATGCAAGGTAATATACCATTTTATACCTGAAAAATACCAAATTTATTGTAGAGGTACGCTAAAATAAACGACACAAAACACTTGGAGACATTTTAAAGGAGCAAAGAATACGAGGTCGTATAAAATGCTACGCCTAAAACAGCAGAGCGCGCAAAAATATATGCATAAATAATATAGGATGAAGTATATAAGGATGTATAGGAAAATTCATGGGTCAACATATCCAGACAAGAACGTACGAACATTTTTCCCCAACAGAACGTTGCTATTAAATGTATTTCTATCGTAAACGTAATCCTTAAGTTCATGATTCTAACTCTGAAAAGTGTTTTGAAACATTGTGGCCTTGTACTTACAGATGGAGTAAATCGTTAGGTAACAGTGTAGTCTATGGGACCCAGAAACTGAGCTTATATTTATTTTGACTGTATTCATGTTTTTGTTACACATCTTTGAGATAAAATAGATCAATTAAACGCATAAATACATTGCCATAATCATAAATAAAATACCATAGCTTCGAATGGTTTGTTATAAAATCTCATGTAAATGGAATTAATACAGAGGAGGACAGATCTGAATGTTCTGATGAAAGAAAACGAAAATAGTTTATCGAAATGATTTTCATTAAATTAAATCAGTAATGAAAGCTGGAATTATAACAAAAAGGGTTTATCAAAATGATTTAAGACCAAATAGAAATAAGATTTTGCAATATTTGTACACTGTTCACAACCTATATCATGAAAGGTGATTATTGTTTGCGTAAAAAAATAAAACAATTTTTGACTATCAAATGATAAACGGAGGGAATGTCATAACGGATGCACACTCCATTTATTAATTTTACGAAAACACATATTTTTTATATGATGCACATTTATATAATGTACTAGTGATTTGTCTTAAACACATTCGTCGCACATAAAATAACCATCTTTTTATAATTGTTATATCAAACTTACCACATTCTTTTTCAAGACAACACGAACATTTGCACACTGTTACATAGTACGTGTTGTTTTGATTATATACTAAAACGTTAAAAATCTGTTAACACATACATATTTACAAAACATTTATGTGGCACTAAATGAGTTTTCTCATATTTCATTTGAATAATCTATTGCATGTTATTTTAGTTTTTATCCCTTTTTCTGTTTTGTTTTGTCTTCAGTTTTATTTTGTATTTATAAACTCTATTAATTCTTCGCTATTTTTCTTTTAATTTAATGTTAAACATTATTTTCATATGAATGCTTTTGATATATTTTTGTTTTTCGCATGGTTAAGTTTACCATTTAACTTTGATTAATTTTGAAAATTATTAATTGAGAAGTAATGTTGCAATGCCGTAAAATGCATATCACTTATACACACGATTAATATACACGGTAAACCTCTCGTTTAAGCATACGGAGAAACCTGGAGACTGAAGAACACACTGCATTACATAAATAAGTATTATAACAATGACAATCAACAAAACAATAATTAACTGAAAAGTGATTCGTGTTGTCACAGCAAGTGTAATTTATTTACCTTCGGGGTTGAATCCTTCAGATAATCCTTCTGTGATTGTAATATAAGTTGAATCCATTTCAAAATATATGCTCCTTTCAACTAGAAGGTTTTAAAACCTTAATTTGAAATATAAAGTATTAAATCGAAAGGGTAAAATTTTAGATTTCTGCAATAACATGGCCTTTTATACGATCATTCCATTGTAGTTTTATGTGGTTATAATTTTTGGAAGGACTGATGATATAGGCAGTTCATGAGCACTTATTCCGCATACATATTCTTTGTGTTTAAAGTGCTTATGTCCGTGGATATCGTACGATGCATATCGTTTTACCACAACAATACTATAAACATATAAGTGTAGAAAAGGGAGCACTTAGATACACCTTTGAATAACATAAAAGTGGTTTACATACATTAAATGTTTGATAACGCATTATTGACAATACCGAAATGTATGCACACTGTGCATTTGATCTTTGAAATATTTTTTGGATTGATTAAAGTATCGCTATAATCGGTAGAATAAAACCTATTTTAGGCCACTCGTATAAATTGCATGCATTATCAGACGTCATGTGAATGACTCCTAACTATCTAAATTTACTTAGTGCACAGCAGGGGGTTTTGCTAAGCCTGTTCTAGTTGCAAGTAAATAGATCAATAATCCCTTACTTAATGCGACGAAGAATATTGTAACCCAGTACGCCCCACAAGTGTATGAATAACCTTAACTAAAAGTGTTCTACGTGTACATATATTTCCCATTAACTGTTTCCATGCTATTTTTCTAACCGCTATTGAACATGCGGAATCTTGTTTTGACACTGCGTGAGTATTTGTCATCAGATCGAATTTGACTTAAGACTATTGCTATCATTGTACCTGTGTATTTGTTAAAAATTCTGATCACAAGTAAAGCTGCTATATTAATCCATGACATGAAATGCTTATGAGGATCATTAAGTATTTTTATGAGTCATATCAAGGAAAGTGAACTTCCGTTGTTTCCATGTTCCCCGTATATTGACAAATACCTAAATCGGATTGGTTTGTTACTAATCGCTTTTAAAGTTAACAAATCACACATAACTGCGTTGAATGGTAAATGTTGGAAAGTTTCCATTATATGCATCTAAAAATGACATTTGACAGAGGTTGACGCTGTTTGATTGTTTACTGACCGATTGACGTTATGAATCATACCTCACTCCTCGATACGTATAACATGAGTACAATATACCTGAAAGGAAATTCTAGACAATTTTTAGTAGATAATGATGTACCACTTAAAATGAGAAAATTGTTGCATGCTGCCAATTTTGCAACATTGATGTGCAAACCAATTTTTTAGATATGAAAAGGCAACTCTGCACATTTTGTGATCCATACGAGTTATGCTTTCAAAGTTGGATTGATGACTGTCATGTTGTGTGGCAGTTCTTAGCGGTTTTCAATACAATCACAAAATGAGGTTCCAGACAGCTTTTAACGGGTTTGCCTTCTTCCTGTTTGAATTAAAAGCTTCTACAAAGAATCAAACACTTCGCTCAATATAAAATGTAAACATCCAAGTTGGCATCAATACTGTTTACAGCTGCATACTTCATGTATGTCAATTATACGATAACAACATGCGTTTATAGACTAATATAAACATCATAAAACTCGCCCAACTAAAAACTGGTTGACAAATGACATTGGCAGTTTAAGTAAGACTGAAATATCTAATTTATTCAAAATAATACTCAAAAGGAAAAATAGCCAATAATTGCCCCGTTTAAAACCTGCTTAAATATACTTTTTGTTAGTAAAATATAGAAAGGCCTAAAAAATAGCTGTCTGAACATATGGTTCTCAGCCGATTAGGTGAACTGTATCTGTTAAACTTGACACGGTCGACTACAACATATATTGCGACGGCTAAACAGCCTCCTTGGAGTACGTAGAAATTGTGCTCCTCTTATCTACGTGATCCCTATTTAGACGTCTCGATTAGCGGAGCCATCTCTGTTCCCGAACCTCAGAATTGATTTCTTTCCCCCAAAAGGCCGACGATGTGTAAGGATTATACCATGCCCGTCGGGTCCCTTATTTGCTAACACATTCTTCATTGAGTCATGGTTACGCATCTGACAACATTTCTTAGAGCCTCAAACCTTGCTAAGTATGACCGGCAATCAGCGCGGGAACCTTGTAAACGGAGGAAAATAAGCTTATTAGTGTTTGGATGTATGGCATCACATTGAAGCTAAATCTGGCCTATTTTGTCAAAGCAATTGCAACCGATTATTCCAAAGTAAAGGTCGAAACCGGTTTTGCGGAATTTATGTGTTCTCATTTATACAACGTTAAGAATGCATGATAAGGATACTATTTAGTGATTGTCAGTTTCCGTGTCGTGAAAGGCATTAAAAACACAAACACCGAGATGTTAGTCATCCTTCCTCCTAAGCATAATGACAATTTTGGACAAGAAAATATCCAGATAGCCGATGCACTTATTCATCCAAATGATTCCGCTAAAGGCCTTGGTGTATGGTTTGACCGTCACCTCAGCCGTGATGTTGAAGTTCAGATTAGGCGTAGAGTTATGCTGTTTTACCTTGGAAACATTCGGGCAATACGACCATATATCACTCAGAGTGCCTGCAAAAAGCTCATTGATGCCTTGATTTCGTCACAATTAGATTATTCAAACTCTCTTTTAGTTGGGCTTCCCAAGAGAAAATCAACTACAAAAATGTCAGGATATGGCTGCGAGGAGTGTTACCTACCGACGCAAAAATGACCACGTCACGCCAATCCTATGGTCTTCGCATTGGCTTCTGGTGTAAGCCAGGATAAACTTTAAGATCATAATATTGACACGGAAATGCACCTGTTTATCTGTGTGATTGGATCAAAAGACAAGTGAACTCTCAGTGCCTTCGATCATGATCGAAGGTGTTTTTTTTTAATTGTTCCTTACGTCAGGGCCAAACAGTAAGGCGAATGTGCTTTTTCGGTCATCTTTCCCAAGCTTTGGAATGCTCGTCCAAGCTCAATTCAAATAGAGACCAATTTTAGTACATTAAAAACGTATCTTTTTAGAATCTTATTTGAAGACTAGACAATATCACTGCTTTTAATTCATGTAATTTAATTCATATTATTAATCGTACGTATGTGTTGTCAAAGGTTTAAATTTATTTGTTTTAGTTATTGTCAATGCCCATGAATATAATGTTTTCTAAATATGGGCACGTCAAATCCTACTTAATATTATATCATATTACATTAGACGTGACCACTACGAAAGTAATTCGGCTTTCAAAGCCAAACTACATAGGCCACCTATGTCCAAACTATTTGAATTTAAGGTCATATATATGGTATGTAAAGCTATCACTCGGCTGGGTTCTATGCATATTTATAGTTTCCTAGTCAGAAAATCTGTCCTATGTCATACAAGGGTTTAATTCTAGATATACATAGAGCGACCAATAAAATGATGATCGGGCTTTAAGTGATGATCAACCTAAATTTTGACAATCAACCAAATCAATGTTCTTATAAACCTCAGCGTGCCATGATGAGTCACCAATTCCGTTTGATATGCGATGAAGAACACATCCTCTAATATTTACACTATTTATTATTCGTTGCCAATTACTGGATACTGCGTAAAATGAACTTTTCTCTGTATTGATATGGGTATATGTGATTTAACCCTGAAAAATAATGTGCTCACATATTCGTTTTATTTATGAATTATGTTATTAGACATAGGTTATAAGACATTATACAGTGAAATGTAAAATTTGAATTTACAGATCAAATGCAAACATTTTACAAATTATAACAAACAATGTGTTTATATGAGTTTAACTCAAGAACGATTTTAAGTCGTAATCAAAGGTTAAAAAACCTCGCAGTCTGAAACATTTGAAACGTTCATGATAACATGAGTCATGAGACATAATTTGCTTTTAGCCGTTTATTATATATATATATATATATGTAAACAAAAGAAATGCATCACATAAGTTAAATTGTGATAGGGGCATACTATAAAAGTATAGGATTAAAGGTGATATATGGCCAATATTTCACAGGGTACTCTTAATTTTAACAATGTGGAACCCATAGGTAATTTAAATTTGAAAAAAAAATATTTAAGCCATGCGTTCGAAATAGTCTAAACATTGATTGTTACGTTGGAAACGCTCTGTACGAAGTGTATCAGTTTTTTGCTCTTGGTGGCGGGGCCCTATTTTTTTCATATAACACCCCCTTTATTTCCATTTATATGTACATAGTATGCAGTGAACAAGAAACAACAATTTACATTATGAATTTGTTGTTTTTCACTCTGGCGTAATCTAACAAAGTGTATCAGGCTGCCTGAACTAATTTATATGACTAATGTTTTGTGGATCCACAAGTCATTCAATGATTATATATGTAACGCATTATTTTTTTATGACAAAATAAGACCTGACCTTTAAAGTTGCATAAACAATGCATGCTTATTGATTGACTAATCCATTGGATTATCGATTGGCTTATTGTTTGGCTTATCGAGTGTCCCAGATTTGTAACAATAAATTTCAGACTAAAGAGTACTCAGTGTGAACTAATGCATAGCAAGGACATGTAAAATACTATAACACATTAAATCATCCCCTATAAACTTCCCGCCTATGTATCAATCATAGCATTATACTCAGGTTTCCAACAATAAAAACACACTTAAAACTAAGGTAATCCTTGTTTCAAAACTTTATCAAAAACATAAAAAAACATCAATGTCAACTAGACAACATCTTTATTTAATGGGACAGTAAAATGAAAATTTGTTATTCCATACAATTTTGTATCATGTTCGTATCAAAGCAACATTTTGAAATGCTGTCTGCTTATAGGTGTATATGTTAGGGATATATTATATAAGTATTATGCAATATCCATATCCAAGATAAGAAATATGACAAGATCAACATGGGGTTGTCAAATCAGTGACCTGGGATAATGGGACAGGACGTTTAATATGCTAAACATATGATAATATGATAATAACATTGTATTAAGTGCATTGAATAGAAAACAAATTTACATACGCTTATTAATTCCACACTTAATGTGTAAAAAACCTATTAAAGTTTATAGATGTTTTGACTGTTCTTGTATTTTTCATAAAGTTTACATATAATCAAAAGTGATGTTTTATCGGCACAAGGCCCTTGAGTTGTAGTCATATCATAGACTACGTAACTTAATGCATATAGACTCATGGTGAAAAAACCCGAAGTGTAGAAAGTGTGAAATCTACAAATGTTATTGTAAAGAAGTGTAGAGTCTGATTTATTAAAGAAAAATAAACAAGTCTTTGTAATATGGGTAATTTGTAGAAATAATAGGTTTAAATTTTACAGCTTGATTGTCAAAACTGTATATAAACACTTACTCTTTCATTGTTAGAAATTACCAATACATCTATAGCAATAGTGTATGTGTATTTGTGTGCAATTGTACCTGTCCCATTATCCAAGGTCTGACATAATCACTACCCAAATTCATAAATCCATTTCAATCTGAGTCATTCACATTTTCTGTCCCATTAATTAGGGTCGTTTTCTATGTTATCTAGAGCTTATGCTGTTTATTTTATTGATTACCTTGTATGGGTTGCAATTTATTTGTTTGACGATTATAACCCAAGTGCTGCATTACTAGCCTATATTAGCACACATTTTATATTCAAATATATTTCATAACGAAGCCTTACAAATATTACTGTCATGGCAAGGCATGAGCGCTTACTATACTCGACAACAAAAGATCTTTCCGGTGTTTTTAGGTATTGTTTATCATTATTTTGTCTATTATTTATCTATTTTAATCGAACTGGCCGGTGTCAAATATAATTTATTTGTATTGTCTAACTGTTCCACTTCTTTGAACTTGATTTGTCCCAGACGTTGATCAGCTCTATCGAAGGACGCCAAAAAACAATTTTTCCATATAAATAGGCATGCTCTTGCAAAACTTAAAAAGCGCTATATTCATTGGCAAGACTAAGGTTTTCGGAATTCAAAACCGGTCTAAAAAATTAAATTTCGGTTTCTGTAACGATGCCACGGCTCTCTCAAATAGATCGAGAAAGAGCGATTGGCATGCTCAATGGCGGAACTAGTCAAATCGAGGTGGCGAGGCAGTTTGGTGTTACGGATAGGACAATTCGGTATCTACAAACACGATTGCGCGAAACCGGATCATCGAATGATCGTCCACGTAGCGGTAGGCCACGCGTAACTTCGGTCTCAGCCAGCAACTTCAACTGCAAGAACCCTCCCTGGACGTGCGCGTAACCGAATCAGCGCGCAAACAGTCCGTCGTCACCTCCATAGGACTGGTATGCGAAGTCGCGCAACGTATGCCGGAATGCCGTTAACGAACGCGTGCCGTCTCGCGCGGCATCGCTGGGCTACAGTTCATGCCCGATGGCGATTGCAGGACTGGAACAATATTTTGTTCACTGATGAATCGCGATTTTGCCTTGATTTTCACGATGGACGCCTTCGAACGTGGCGCCGAACAGGCGAAAGGTTCGATGATGTTTGCGTGCGTGAGCGCGACCATTACGGCGGCGGAAGCGTCATGGTCTGGGGCGGAATATCGTTTGGATTAAGGACTGAACTGAGATTTGTCAACGGGACACTCACAGCACAGCAATATCGTGATAGCATCTTATCACCATGTGTGGTACCACTCGCGCGTGAAAGGAATTTAATATTCCAACAGGATAATGCTCGCCCTCACGTCGCGAGGGCAAATATGGAGTATCTGGCGGCCAATGAAGTTGAGGTGTTACCTTGGTCGGCATTTTCACCGGATTTGTCGCCCATCGAACATGTTTGGGACGTTCTCGGTAGGGCTGTTCGCCAGCGACCGAATCCGCCATCTACCATTGCCGAGCTTCGAATTGCGCTCGTCGAAAAATGGCATCGGATCCCAAGGAACCAAATACAGAGACTTATAACGTCAATGCGGCGCCGATGTACCGCTATAGTCAATGCCAACGGAGGACATACACGTTATTAGCGTTTGTGACTTGGTTTTTCGATAGCACATTTTCAAATGTTTATTGTTGAATAACCGTCGGTTCGTTTATCTTCAAAATTTCACAAATTATTTGTTTTGATATCAATAGATTATGTATGAAATTTGAATAAGATACGTTGAGTACTAATAAAGTTATTGAGCATTGAACAACCGGAAATTTCTTTTGTTGTCGAGTATATATATCGATTGCAATTCCAACATAAACCTGGAAATTAAGCTGCGACAGTTTAAAGGTATACAATAGGTCGACTCTAGGTCAGGATATATAAGCAATATAAAATGCAGGCTTGGTAATTATTCCCAATCGATTGAGCTGTTAGTGCGTCATAGCATGTTAATTATTTATAACATAGAGGTCTTTTTAATCAACACTTTTCATGATGTTTTTCTGTTTGACTTAAAATCGACGATGTTATTCGATCTCAAATGCATAGTAGGTGATTCACAACTGTTAAATGTTTTAGAACTTTCTTTAGCTGTTCAGATAAAATTTGCAACTGGAAAATTTCGTATTTCTCAATTAACCAACACTTGTCGATATTTTATCAAAACATGGCTATAGGACTTGTATTATGATGGTTCGAATATTTCATTAATAATTGAAAAGAAGTAAGAGTTTAACTTAATTTCATTCAACAATATAATTCTTTCATGATGTGTATTCAATTAAAACAGCACAGGGTCAAAAAGCAAGATGTACAAGTATGATGCTTGGTGTTAATAACTGGTTAGCCTGATCTAAATAAGAATATATTAAAATCAAGTTCGTAAAAGAAAACCTACATTTACAGCACTAATATTAGTGAATCATCAAATATTATACTTTGAAAACATTAAGGCTACATAGTCTATTTTGGCCAAACATAATGATTTTATTTTACGATTATTTAAATTAGACATAAACACAATTTTGGTTGATATATAGTGTTTTTATAAGGTCAAATGTAACAATTTATGACCATATTTTTCCTGACCATTATTTTTTTTATGAAATAACGATTTTTAATGCTTTTTTTTTTACATTTCTTTAATAGAAACCTTATATAGAAAATATAACAAAATATGTGAATAAACACTGTAAGTGACATCATCAACTTGTTTTTTTTTTGAAAACTTATTCAAATAAAATTAAAGCTCTGTATGATCGTGGAATTTTCGTTTTCGTTTGATTTAAAGACGATGAAAAGCACCGTTTTGCTTATGCAGTACTGATATATTTTGTTTTAGTATAAACCATATTTACTCCTATGTGAATATGTAAGTCTATTTAAAAGAGCGTTTCTTTGTGTTGAGCATATCAATGTCAACATTATAAACACTCACAATTTAGTTGAACGGAAGTTCGTTTTTAGAAAACTGGAAACTAATCTTGTTGAATAATTCAATCGTATGGTAGTTCGTTTTTTTTTTAGAAAACGGGGGAAAACACTCATTCGTTTATGTATTTGATCTATAACAATAGGTTTATGCAGTTGCCTATTCAGTATATCAAACGTATCCTATTTGAATAAATCCGTATTCGATATACTCTACTATCTTATAGAAGACACTTAAACACGGCCTCAATGTAGCAACTACAACATAAACCAGAAAGTTAAATAAAAAAGGGTTCATAAATCGATGGCATCTAACCGGGTTAAAAAGTTTCTATGAAACCAAATAGAATTCTAAAGCTATAAATAGTAAATCATGCAAACCTGTGCGTAAGCATGTAGTGTAATGGGTCGCGTACATTTTTTGTTTTATGAGTTAAAACTACGTTTAGTAATAATTCAAATACTTACACTTAATATAGTTATCTTATTTTATACTTAATATAGCCTACTCACGTTTTCAGAGCGTTTTAATAGCATTTTCAAACATCACCCGAACACCATATTGATAAAAGCACAACAAACACGCCGTTACGCTTCTAAAAGCGATGTCGAATACGTTAGAATCGTTAACAAAAAATATAAGTTTGTGTTCGAAATGATTTTCATATTTTTTCTCTATTCGTAACGATCAAATATAATTGTCTATGACTGAACAACCTTCGCTCCAAATATAGTCGGAGTTTCATGTATATAGATAACACAAACTGACATTTTTACCCGCCAGACCTTTTGCATAGAATCCCCGAATTCTGTTTAACTAAACAGACTGTTTTCTCAAATAAAATGATTTAATACCAACGCTTCATCGCGATTAAGATGCGTTTCTCTTAAATTATAGTAAATGGGAACGTGATAGTATTTTATATAATTCGTGGTAAAACAATATAAAAATACAAAAGTGAATTATTAAAGAAACTGGTTATTTTCTTATTTAAAAAATCGATTTTATTAAAGTTATCTTAAAAAGTTTGATTGTTTTTCGCTTTGTTTTCGTTTTTCAAAAGAGGAGGAAATAAGAAGTTGAAAGCAATACAAATACTGGATTGAAACGATAATCATGATAAGCACCAACAATCAAATCATTTAATCTTATCATGGATATATGACTATTGGATAAATATCAACCTAGTATCTAGTTAATTTAAATTTTGAAGGTTGTACTGATATATTTTTATGTTTTCTAAAAAAAAAACATTTGAATTAATTTATTTAGAAAAAAATATACCTAACACATTTAGACTTTTGCTCGGAAACTCGGACATTACATAATTCAAACAGTCAAACTTAACAGTCAAGGGCATGCAAATCATGCAAAATATATAATTATATATCGCTTCAACTTGATTCAATTTTGAGCACATCTTTCGATTAAGTAAATGCAAAGGAAATATTCTCTACATTTAAATCTTGAGTCAACCATGTTACATCCATTAATGAAGCCATGCTCGATGGTTATTTTCTAGAAGGTTTGAATAAAGCAGCCATATAGATTTTATCTGGAATATAAAACAAACCAAGGAATCTTACTGGTATTAATGGAAATGAAAGCCGAATCGAGGTCGTTTTGTTGGATTTTATTGTCAGGTAAAAACCTATTATTACAAATTATTAAATAATACTAAAAATATCGTTTCATAAGGTTTTCGTAAGGAGACAAGATAAGCTATACCGATTTACGTTCATTCAATTAAGAGTTTTCATTATTAGTATATCTTAATGTAAACTGTACCTTTATGATCGAAAGCATTTTGTTTATGCATATATTTTGCGGCTAATTTGTTGTCAGAAAATGAGTAATAAGACTCTCAGGTCTGTGTGAATCATAAACATTTATAGTGTCTTTCGAAATATTTAATAAATTATAACACACTATAATAAACCCAACATTTAGCTGTAGCTTAGATTCGAATTACAAATTGATTGCGCGAAATTTCCTTTTCAAACACTTTGTCCCACTTTGTCCATCTAATATTTTCTTTTATTTCGGACGAAACTATTTATCAGTGCTTATCATAATAATGTAACTTTTTTTTTGTATTTCAGTGTTGCTCCTAGCAACTATAAACTGCGATGACACCTGCAAGTTTCCATGTATCGCATTTTCTTATTTCTCTGAAAAAAAAACTATTTTTATAATTAATTAATACTATACTGTTAAATTTCAGCGGTGCTCCTAGCAACAGTTAACTGCGATGACACCTTCTCGTTTTCCCATAGCAACTGTCCCTGTAACTACAACACTTCGCTATCAGAATGCGCGTGTTGCTACGGTGCGTTATGTCAGTGTCCAAGACTCAGCGAAACGAGCGCGCAAACGTGCGTGGAATGTGGAAAAGAAGATACGTGTCATTCAGGTAATGAACTTAATGTAATCATTTGAGTTGGAACGTTTTTAATTCGAGTTTTCCGTCCTTCCTCACTCATTGTATCCATTCGTCATTATTTTTCATTTTCAGTCTTAAAATTTCAAATCTTATAGGTTTAAAAGTGATTAAAATGGCTCGAATCGAGCGTCAATGAAATGCAGAAAATTCAGGCACTGAATTAAAAAAAAACGCCTTAATGCCTCGTATCCAAAGGATGATGCATCCCAGTCTACACAAAACCTCATCATGAGCTCGTGTGACCTAGGAAAAACCTCATATGAGGTCAGCATGAGGTCATGATGAGGTTTTGACGATGTAGTCAAGGATATGAGGGGTGCTGGGAAACTCAAGAGTTATGTGTTTATAAATGTGTTTATGTGAAAGTTGTCGCGGACGTAGACAAGACGCATGCCTTTTTTTTACAGCAAAAGGACGTAGAAACGGCGTCTATTCAACGTCGTGTTATAAAAGAATGTAAAATAACTGCCAATGTAGACCCGCCCTTTCGACTTAACGTCCGAAAGCTACATGTTAGGAACACGAGATTTTTTTTTCAAATGGGGTAAATAACATGACGTCACGGCTTTCACCTTACTAACGACTTGTTCAATTAGCGATACATTTCAAAGTCATTACTTTTTTTCTTTTTTTGTTGTGGTTTTGGCAGAGCTGCTGTGTGATTTCATCAACAGTGAAGGTTGTTTCCAAAGCAACAGCGAGCTCGAAAGAGACTTTCCCCAGGCGGGAATCATCTGTGCGAACTCGAAGGGGGTACTGCCTCAAATGAAAACCACCAAAGTAAGAAACAAATATGCTTGTATGCATGCATAAATCATATATATATAACTTAAGTTAACTTAACTTTGAAGAGGGGAGGGAGCGCGAAAAAAGGATATAACAGAGCCGCCATGGGTTCGGGATTGATTTGGTGCGGATAAAACTGTAGGTGCGATGAGGGGACGGGGTGGTTAGGCGGAAACGTCCTTATGTGGGTTAGCCCCTGAAACATTTAGTTTCCTAAGACAAGAATTTATATCAAGATACATAGTTTTATATGATGCCAATGAACAGTTATAAACAGGAGGGTATCGGTACAATATTAGCTGTAATATATTATACAATATATTATATATAATGCAATAGAAGATGATCTATACACCAGAATGCATAATTACGGAGACCTGTATCTTTTATAATCAAAATTTGGTATGCATAATTCTGCTCAAATTAAGGTATAAGATTTGGCGTGATATTACTTATAACGTTATTATTTAATATATTAACCCTATACAAGTGAATGTATTAAGATCAGACGCGACTTTTGTATTTTTTCGGCATGCATTTCATGAAATGCAGATTCGAAACTTAACCCCCTATGGACATAGAACGATATAAATATAATCAATTATATTTCCTTATTATTGAATACAAACATACATACAATATGTGGTGACCATATTTCGATTATACAGATTTTTTTTTATATTTTGGTCACCGCAAAAGTCAAAGTCAACAGGTCTATGCATAATGCAAATGTATCGGCTAACCGAAGCCTCACGAAAAGCCAATGGTAGGCACAGCCTCAATGAGCTATTAGTTATTTCAAATTTCACCGTCCTGCATATGTTTAAAAATAAATAAAATAATCTAGTTGTTTCGTTTAAAAGAGTTAAGGATCCGCATATGATGCTTTATGCCGAAACCGAAATTATTCCCTGCTTTGCATAAACCTCATCATGAGTTGATGCTGATCTAAAATTAGCTCGTGCGAGATCAGTTTGTGGGGATAATATTTCCTTGTTTCGTTTCATGATATATTTCCTTGTTTTGTTTGGGATGCTGCATTTCCTTAGTGACCTGGCGTCTACGTTGACTTTGTTGAACTATTTTGAAACTATTTATCTGTTTCATTCCCTATCATGTTATCTTAATCTAAGATATGATTTTCCTCATGCAATGGTAAAACTGAGTCATAAACACTCACGAGTCATAGCTTTGAAAACAAAATCACATATATGATGAAAACATCCCTGTTACGTGTTTCTGGTTCGATCGACTATACCTCTGGTTTTGATTGCATAGTTTCTGGTTTTATTTCCTGTTTTATAAGGCGTGGTAGCAATTAAGTTAACACACCACCTCTTATACATGGATGGATAGGCAAACTGAAAAAAGAGCACTCTAGCAGGCCATATTATGCTTTGATTAACTATCGTAATAATGAACACTTCCTAAATATATAATAGTTTCGCTTGTGTATCCTTAAGATAAAACATAGAACATGAATGACCACACGTGGTGTCATAGACTATTTTACTAGTTATGTTTTCCTTTTTTCATTTCCTGTTTTAAAGACGTGGTATCAATTTAGCGAACACAAGATCTAATGACAATGATATGAATTTCCAAATGTTTCCATGGCTATGGCAAACACCGTGAACTGATATTATCTGCAATCTTTTCGGTTACGAAAAAATGCAGGTATTGCGATCGCTTCACGTTTTAGGGCCAACAACCCCTTCTGTTTTGTAGTACCTTTTTT
>LQRL01129684.1:9263-19504 GCA_001703475.1 Hydroides elegans | reverse complement strand
GGGATTCAATTATGACTATGGGCATGATGGAGCCTGTGAGCTTTTAGAATCAGTTGAAGGACAAGCTAAAGTTCAAACGGTAATATGATTGATTTAGCACCTACATACATTTTCTATAGACAACATAGTTCCTATACAAATTAGTGCTCTGATATAGAAAAAGTATTGGTTTATTGAGTCTGGCAAACGTGTGTCTTATCGAACAATATCTTACATAACTATCAAAAACAAACTCGCACTTTATCTTTTTACCGGGTAAGTCATGTTATTTAATGTGAACGACTTTACATTAATACAGAGCGGGAGCTTCAACTATTTCGAACGGCTTGGTGTTGGATCAACAGCACATATGTATAAAGAGAGCATATCACTGGTGCATGATACAGTTGTTTTCTGCAATGCGTATATTCAAAATATTCTCGGTATGTATTTCACAGAGATGGGAAGTGCTGATTCATGCCGTCAATGGTTTGTTATGGAATGATTCTATAATTAATTTTACCATATATTTTAGTGATGTTGTTTACTGGTGATGTTGTTTACTTATTCGACAACAAAGGTACATAAACCAAACTTCAATATCACAAATTTAAGTCTGATTTCGAACATAAAATATTATTTTCATCCTCCAGGTTATGAAAGTTTCATGCAATCTGATGCCATTCATGTGGATTTTACGCCACCTGATCCAGGACATTTAATTGAAACAGAAGAGGACATTCTAATTCATGAAGATTGCTATCATTACACGCCATCACATCTGAGCCATCGATGTATAGATCAAACACCAATACACAATTATCGGTAAATAATCCCATTGTTGATATAATAAAAATATTATGAACAATATATGAAAATATAAGAAAAAGGGGCGTGTTTTCTTTCATAAAAATAAATAATTGAGCATGTATATAATTTGTTCATAGATTTGACATAAGGCACACATGCATATCTTTGATATACAAACAATTGTTCTTCAGATTTATCAGCGATGTCCCCTTTTCGAATTGTGTCCTTTGCAACGGACATGTGCCTGGAACTGAGCTGCAATGGACAAGGGCAAATAGGATGGTTTCATGTGAGTGATGAGCATATGCTACTCAAAAAAGTTCATTAAGTCAAATACGAATATATGTTTAAGGTAGATTTATCACAACAATTTCTTTGGAAAGAACGTTGACGATTCAGTTCAGTAGATGGTGATATATGTTTTAGGTCATTGGAACCACATTCATGATAATGAAACAGGAATTCTATTGTTCACATGGGCTATCGGAACACAGCCCTGTGAAGACAACATACACCCACATAATGATCCACACGCTCACATTCACAAGGAATCAGAATGGACAAACCAAGGGGTTGCCTTTCCGTTGGACCTTCCAGGTAAACACTATATTCAAGAGTATAATAAAGTTTTTATTACGGAGCGAACCAAATCATTGAATCAATTGCTAAAAAATACGAAAAACTGGGAATATATCAGGCTTTTTATCCCAAACAATAAATTGATATTTTATGTGGAAAATTCCTTTCAATAATCGTGTATCATTCAAATTTAATTATGTTTAAGCATTAAATATATATCTATTATAATTAGAAGAAAAATACAAAGCATCACAATTAATATTTCAACTACGTGGCCAATTATACAAAGATAGTAACAAATCATTCCTATTTGACTTCATTATTTTTAAGGAGTATCTATTGATTGGATAAAAGAAACGTCATTAAAACATATTTCTTGAATAGTCAATACAATAACGGTTTTATCCTGTAATTGCCTCCTTTAATATGTTCAGATGCTTTAATTGTCTAAATTAACTAGAAAATGTTATATTTTTACATTTTGAATAGACAGACAAAGGCTCTACTAAGCTTGTTTGTATCAAATATCCAATAAAAGATCGTTTATAAGATCTTATCACAAACATGTGACGTTTAACCTTAAATACGTTAAGTTCAATTTTGTCTCGTTAAACGTAATATTAGAATAATTTAAATGTTTTAGATGGTATATATCACATCACGCTGACAGCACTGAATAAAGTCGAGTTTGGTGGACCACTAGCGCTTCGTATTTGCCATACGACGCCTTATGTAATTGACACAACACCTCCAACTATTCATGAAATTACTCAGGCCATATACGATGAAGAATTACACGTCATCAGAATGGATGTTTCTTCGAGGTATGCTTTGTATGATTACGAATGTTTTTTTTTTCGATGCATCCTTTAGTACAAAATTGAAAGCATAAGATTGAACACATATTGTTGGGTGGCGTGCTCCGTGAAACAATTTGTTAAGTCGACTTCCTTTTGCAACTTGCCTACCCTCATACATTTCCCAAAACAACAATTTGAGATTGCAATTAATAACTCATGCATTTAAAGATATACAAATAAATGTATATGAAAATATTGAGCAATTAATTAATAAATTTTTCTTTGCTTTTGATCGATTAGTGATGATTTATCGGGGATTAAGTATCATGAACTTGGATTAGGAAAATCGCGTCAAGATACGTATATATTACCATTCACACGTACATCGGAGGACACTTTACTTCAACTGCGGTACCAAATACCGGATGGCATACCTACCTGGGTCAAAGTTAGGGTTACTAATAATGGTATTGAATTTATTTTTCAATCAAAATCAGATCATTAAATTTGTGTTATGATCAGAAAATATTTATACAACCGATAATGTTAAAAAACGAGTTTCTTGACCTATATTGTGTTTTCAATTATTTCCAATATAATTTCTACAGTCAATTTACAATCTACGGGACATTCACCAAGAGCAATCTTTACCGACGCCTCCCCACCGGAGATAGGCCACCTCTACATTGGTGATCACATCGGAGAGCATTCATTTTATCAGCACAGAACTGATCAACTTTGTGCGAACTGGTGTGATTTCGTTGACCCTCAGAGTGGAATAAGTAAGTAGCATCATTGATAGCTGAACGTTTATTATTGATAACAACGTTTTGATTATCTTATGATTAATCAATTTTTCTATTTGATATTTATAAACATAGGCAGTTTCATGCTATCATTCGGCACGTCGCCAGGGTACACCGATATTATGGACTTCATACAACTAGAACACACACAATACATTTTCTGCAAAGCAAACATTTATCTAGAGCATGGGACTGAGTATTATGCTACTCTCACAGCCATAAATAGTGCTACATTTCCGAGAGAGACAACATCTAGTTCCGCTCCAGGTATAAAAAGGATAATAAATTGCATTAATGTTTGAATGTACTCAATATATGTGCTTTTAAGATAACGTTAAATGCATAAATTAAACATATATCATAATACAATCAAGCGTGTGAATATTATAAATACTTTTTAATAGTATACTTTACTTGGAAACATAGATAACAATTAAATTTAATATAAAATCACATTTTAGTTTTGATCGACACAACGCCCCCTTCACTTGGAAGTGTGCAAGATGGCACATCTGTCACGAATGATATACGTTTCAGTTCATCCCCTACCTCTGTTGCTGTAACATGGGAAGGATTTGATGATAGAGAATCTGAAATCGAATCCTTTAATGTGACATTTCTGAAGCAAGGTAGTCTGAACATCACATACCACTCGGTGGCATTATAAAATCTTACAAATAAAAAAATATTATTGGCATATATTAATCCATCATGTGTTGTTTTGCGAAATTGTTGTTTAAGATATCTACATATGTATCTACATATCTACATATGTTTATAAACATAAACTTTGTTATTAGATATATATATATAAACCGTATAACTCAATGCAAGATACATTTTTAGATTCCGATGAGTATGAAATCCTTCACTGCGAACCCAATTTACCAAGCGACAGCTATAGACTTGAGCTTCATCACTTAGATTTGCACCACAGGGATAAAATATATGCAGAAATCAAAGCCATCAATAGAGCCCATATGGTTACATTAGGAATATCTGATGGGTTTATTGTTGATTTGACAGACCCCATTATACATCACATTGCAGATGGGCCAAATGAAAATGACGATATTCAATATTCGGTATGCATTGATGAATTAAGTTTACATTACACTGTAATATATTGAAATCATTCACAACACTATTATGGGTAACGGAAAAGATAAACCTTTGATAATTCCCGGACATTTCAAAGTTTCATTGTAATTTTCATTGTAAAACTCCACAGACGAAATTTCCGAGTGGGTTCGATTCGCAAAATGAAATGTCTCCATATATTCGAATCCACATAATATTATTATGTTAGCATTTAAATTGCAATAAAAAGTCAAATAGAAATATTCTCAATTCTGTTGAGGTTATATTGGTTAGTGCAATTTGTGCGAAATACAATAAAAAAATAATGTATATATCGTATCTAATAACAATACGAATATAAATAATCGGAGTATAGCTAATCCGGTGCATATGTTTTACTCAAGTTTTCTACAGACACATTCTCTGCTAACTGGAAGTACAGTGATCCCGAATCAAACATTACGCAATACAAACTAGCAGTCTTTACGTTAACATCTAGAATGGAACATCAAATTTACCCTGAAGAGTAAGTTATCAGAATAAGAAAACAAAATTGACTATTCTAACTCTTGTTTACATTACAAATTTAATGTTGTCATCATATTGCAATTATTAATAGAGTTTCACATTAATGCTGATATTTATTCTTAAACATGATTTTAGAGGGGAGTGGATCATCCTCTCTCCTGATACTACGCTCTATGAATCTGATCGTATAACCGATCTGCAGCCAGGCCATCTATACTTTACTCGCGTTATGGCTATAAATGGAGCTGGTCTGATTTCAGTGCATGATACGGATGGCTTTCTTATCGATCCGACTCCACCACAGGTAGGTAAATGATATAATGGCATATAAATACATTATAATGTACTTGATATTGATTTTCACTTTTACTTTTCACATTTTAATTTTCTATATTGTGAATAACTCTCAGATGGAATTTGTTCGAGTCGGAGTTCTGTCCGGGAAATATGAAGAGACAATTGAGGGTTTGATTATTCTTCATGATCGCTCTTTAATCGAAGCTTCATGGAAAGGGTTTGATGCAGAGAGCAACATTATTGCATATGTTGTCGGTATTGGGACACATCCTGGTACTTTATTATGCTTTATCTTAAACTATATCATACATTTTCAATTAATATACACCAATTGTTTCTGATAATAATTACATTTAACTGTATATATATTATATGTACGTTGATTTCCTTATTTATTTTATAATTATTCTCGTTAATGCCTATTTGAATCAACTTTCAAATGAACACGTTATTAATAATTAAAGCATTAATAATTATTTTAAACAGGATCAGATGATGTACGTGCATTTAGTGTAATTGAAGAACAATATGCCTACCTAGATGGAATAAATTTGCAATATGCTAATTACGAAACCTCTGGTCCATCCCCTGTTTATTATATCACTGCTAAAGCACAAAATGGAGCATATCAATATAGTGATATTTTAGTATCAAGGTAGTGTTGGTTAATTTGCAACTGTTTATAAACAATCAGCCATTCTACACAATACAATAACAATATTATTCTAAAATATTTAAAAGGTAAATGTTCATTTTTTGTAAGAAATCAATTCCTGATTTGTGAATAAATCGTAATATTTACTTTAGCTTGAAACAAAAGAAATATGTCTATGTTCCAGTCCGATGATTGTTGTTCATTCTGAAGAAGATAGAGTAGGAATTGTATGGGATGGAACTGGCATCGCATTTTCTGATGACATTGACTTTCAAACAGACGATGAGTCAATCAGTATGGTATTTACAGGCTTTGAGAGCTCCCGGTCTGGTTTAGCAAGCCATGCATGGGCTATAGGCTCAGCTCCGTTATATGATGATGTAATGTCATTTACAAACAATGGAATGATCATTACAGATGAGCAAGGTGATATCATGGTTCCTTATTATTTCGAATTGTGTTCAAATCGATTCTTATTTGATCTTTTTGACATACGCATTCTATTCATAATAATATCCGGACAGTTGTATATTAATTAATATATTGAAAGATAAGCTAAAATACCTTACTTACATTATACCTTATAGTGATTAGTAAGAATTCACTGATACTGGTTTGCTCAAAATATCGATTATATTTTTGCAGAAAGTAGTGGATTCGCAACAGCACACTTACAACTTCTCCACGAACAAAAGTATTATGTAACAATAAGAGTTATAACAGGAAGCGGGTCTATCATGGATGTTTCAAGTGATGGTGTAACCGTTTCGTTGAACGCACCACCTTTGAATATCACCCGTATCGGTAATATGTTCCTTGATACATCCGGAATCGATCAAATTTATCAGCAATCAGCAGATTTAGAGATATTGTGGGAAGCTGATGATGAGGACAATAGGGATGAGGAAGGAGAAAGAAACTATCGGATAATTATTGGAACAGTTCCAGGTACGATAGCATTTTGTTAATATACCTTTTAAACAAACTTATGATAAAAACTACGTGAAAGAGAAAATGTTCTAATTCAAAGCCACGAGTATCATTGCTCTATACTAGGTACACAGATATCGTTTAACGATATTAAAATATTAAGGATATATCATAACGTGTAAATACATTATGATGGTGTAATATGCTTGGATATAATATAGATATTTGTTTACATGTTCAATTAGGAGCAAATGATGTAGCGGGACCGCTACATGTTACGGGCGATGAATTAACTTTGCGTAATATGATTTCTGACTTTAATGGAAAACCGAATTTTATCATGTTGGAGACACAATGGGAAAACAGAATTAATCAATTAGTAACATCACATCCAATTACTGTTGATATATCTTCTCCAGCGCAGGGCACGGTCGATTGCCCAGCTTTTGCCACTGGCAACGTTATCAATTGTTTAATAGAAGGATTTGATGATTTAGAAAGTGGTATTAAACTTTTTCGAGTTGCTCTTGGGTTAACAGAAGGCGATTCTAGTGTCAGCGAATTTGCTGACATATCACATGAATCCAAAAGCTTTGCTATTCCCTTTCAGTGCCTAGATCATTATACAGCAAATATACGTTATTTTGTTACACTTATAGCAACAAATAATGCGCAATTATCAACAATGGCATACAGTGATGCTATTTATATTGATACAACGCCTCCAATAGCCAATGGCGTCGTTGAATTGAATGATTTTGAAGTAATCGATAACGAAGCAAGATTTCATGGCTTTTCCCGTGTTGATTTGACTTCGAAAGCTTTATGTCAAAGAGACACACATCGAATTCATATAAAATGGTCGGAGTTCGTGGATGATGAAACGGGCATTGATCGGTATGAGGTTGCTCTCGGAACAGCACCAGGAGGAACTCAAATTATGGGATTCATCCGATTGGCGCCTTCAGAAAATGAATTCATATTCAATGATGTTAATCTGAATGTTATTAGAACCGTATTCACAACGATAAGGGGTTATAATAAAGCTGGATTGCACACATCAATTACATCTGAAGGAGTACATATAAGTCGCTTGAGCGCCGGTTTATCACCCATCCATCAATTGTATGTTTATGATGGGCCGACGGGAGATGATTTGTAAATATGTTTTTCATTATATAAGAATCAATTAATCTTATTTGGATCATGTTAGATATTAAGATTGCATATAATAATGCTTGTCTATTAGTATCAAATATTTTGTATATACTGGTAAATGATAGAGTATGCGTATTTTTGTTACTTTTGACATTTGAGAACATAAAAATGGTTTGCTTTTAATTGCAGAGATTATCAAGACAACATAGATTCTCTAACAGCACGGTGGTTTTTTGCTGGCGACCCATGCCCCTTTAGTAACACCTCTTGGTCACTCTATCGATTCGACAATTCACTCGTTTTTCCTGCGAATACATCTGAAGGAGTACATATAACTGTACCGGAAGGTAAATTGAATTCACTATTCACAATTTTGCATTATTATTATTCATATCATGATATTGATCAAACATTCATATTTGGCCGATTCACTATTACAGGTCAAAACTATGGCTCTGTTGATGAAATCGAAATTGAAGACCGCGAGGCATTTTTTGCAAATGTAACATCCACAAATGCTCTCAATTTCACCATACATATGCACTCTGATGGCATTACTGTTAAGCTGGAGCCAGTTTTACCAGGGACTGTTCGTGATGGCATTATACCCGGCATTGACCTTAGCTTTCAGGCTAATAATCATACCATAGGATGCCATTGGAATGGTTTTGGCAATAATCAAAATGATGAAATAATAGGTAAACATATTTCAAGTATATAAATATTTCTAAAGTGCATAATGATTGTGATAGTGGTCATTCTGAACATATTGGTTAGATATTCATAAGAAAATATTGATTCAAATCATCATCTTTTATGTTTGCGTAGAAATATTTCTTTTTCAAATGCAACAATGTTTATAAAACATTTACTGTAGATAATAACCAAATGCGTGATACGGAAATTGGAAATCATCAGAGAATCAAATATTATGAAATCGCTATTGGAAGTGGGAGATCTTCATATACCACTAAAACAAACGTTCGCTCATTTACCAATGTGGGTACAAACACTTCTTGGGTGTTCCATAACTTAACGTTAGGAGTTGATCTGGTATATTATTGTACTGTACGAGCTTACAGCATATCTACTGCTAGTACAGAGGTTACATCAAACGGAATACGAGTTGGACAAGGAGGGCATATTTTGTCGCATGGGCAAATTACGCTTGACAGGTATTGAAATAGTTCATATATCTGTCACATAGAGTTTTGTGATGCATTAAGTGCTAGGAATGATAACTAAACATCTACATTTCTGTTTTAGATATGTATCCTCAACAAGCAGTATTCTTATATCTTGGGATGGTTTTGAATTTTCAACACCGATCCTCCGATATTATTTGGGCATAGCATCAGGGCGTTTCGAAGAATCAGCTATCAACTGCGAGCCTATAGTTTGTATAATTTGATATTATGTAACTCTTTATTAAATTAACATTTATCTTATTTCATTCATGTTATCAAAAGCAATTACATCAAGCTGTATGCACTTGTAGGTTTTAGCTTGGACGAGCCACGCATTGGCAGACACTTATTCTTTCAAAGACATGGGCCTTGATAATATCGGGAATCTCAATGACCTGATAATGGCACATAGTCGTGAGTATAGCGCTATTGTAGTGGCTGTAGATGAGTCTGGATTGTGTGATGTTGCTGTTCGTGCATTTAAAGTGGACACTACCTATCCCGAAGAAGGAATTATAAGCCTCCAGAATGCAATTGAAATGGTAATATAACACTATGAGAATAACATAATAAATTATATAAGCCAAGCTACCAGGAGATCTTTCAGAACCTTAAATTAGATTAAATAAAGATGTTTCATTCCATTGGCTTCCAGGTCTTTATTATGATATTTGTGTTTTAATACAGAGTTTTTGTAAACAGAGTTTCAATGCATTTTATTGATTTATAGGAAACACTGTATATTGACCAACAGTCCGTAATAAATGCGAAATGGAACAACTATTCTGATCATGAAAGTGGAATAGTCGCAATAGAATTGAAGTTATATGAAAGTAAACACTGCACATTTGATGCGACGAATAATGAAACACGAGTAGTGGCTTCAGACATGTTGAGTGCCAACGTAACTAACTACACATTTGCTGACCTGAATTTAGAGGTTTATTCATATTATATTACTTTGGTTACGAAGTTAACTATTTTGAAAGCTATTGGTAAATCCGTTATTAAAAAATCTTGCATAATGCTGTCTGATAAGTACATTTATAAATAGGTAGGTTACGATGAGCCTTTATCAACATTTGTATTAAAGAAGATAGTTTTTTCATGTCTTACTTTCACATCTTCTTCAATTCCAGAAGGAAAAGGTATATTTCATCCATATGAGTCTTACAAATGCGGCTGTCTTAACATTAACCTCAGTATCAAGACCTATTGTAGTTGATACTAATGGTCCAACTGCCGGAGTCATTTTAGATGGAGTTAACATAGACATTGACATGGACTATCATAATTCAAGAACTGAAGTTACAGGTCAAGCATACATTCAACCTTTGTTTCGATCCAACATTTCATGCAACAATGCTAAAGTGTTCAAAACATTACTTCATTATAAGAAATCACTTAAAAACCATTTATGACAACATACTGC
>LQRL01129667.1:26080-49071 GCA_001703475.1 Hydroides elegans | reverse complement strand
GGGGGGGGGGGGGGGGGGGGGGGGGGGGGGGGGGGGGGGGGGGGGGGGGGTGGCAATAGTATAAACTATGGAGGGGCTTCGATTTATATTTTGTGATACTATTTCAGAGCAAACAGGGATAGGCGAAACGCAAATACGATAAGATATGGAGGATGAGGGCGCCGATTATTTATTTTGTATAACATATAAGAGCAAACGGTCGACTCTTCGTGGACAGATATTGAACCATAGGATGTGCTTATGGGGCCGGGATCTACACCCGTTTTTCTAAGTATAACAGATATGAGCGAAGGGGGGGGGAGGTAGCACCGCCAATACTATATTTATTGTTTAATTATACTTAACTTATTAAGATTTACCAATTAAGCCCTAATTTTGTTGAAATAAATATTAAAAATCGCGATCTCAACTAAAGACACCGTTTCACCACTCATTATTCGTGTAACAATAATTTAGGGTCTATACGATGCTATGGACAGTTATTTGATATTTCAAAGCACGCTTTCAAAACAACACAAGTGACAAAAATCACGTTCGATATTAAAAAAACACATATCACTCATAAATTAATAGATTCTAGATTCATAAATCTGAACACAATTTTTAGTTCTTATTCTTGACCTCATATATGGCTATATAACGCCTCAAACATCCTCGCATATTGTTAGACTATATGTGGCAATAAGTTTTAATTCTATGTCTTCATATGAGCGCTTAAAGTGTAATGCTTGCAAAGTGTCTGAACTTAAGAAAGTTCATATGTTTCGGGTGACGTCAACAAACTACGTTTCCTGAATATTCAACCATTAGATAATAATTTTAGACATATAATATGATAAACAACATATATACCTATCATTTCATATAATAAAACATTTAATACAACCAATAGTTTGAGTGCAAATAATGGTGAAACATTGTGAATGGCTAAATATGGGCTAAATTGTGTCTGATCTTAAGAAATTGTATTCTATACAGAAAAGCACACTTTAAACAGTTGTTATTAGCATTGAACAATTAATCGTTTTTCATTTTTTCTTGTGTTACTCTGTGCACCAATGTGTTCAGTCCACCCATGAAACCAATTCGTTACTAATGAATCAGTTCAAACTGGTTATTTTGAGCAAATGTGAGATACCCCGTTTCCTATTAACATCAGAATGGCAGATGAGGTACCTCCAATTTCATCGTGAATTAACCCACTTAAACAAATCCAATCGCGACGAAATTAGCCAAGGTTACATTTAACACATTGTTAAACAATATTTTGAACCAGAAATTATGAGGCAATAGGTTTACAAATACGAATAATATGTTTTAAAACCGTGTACTAATGCATTGGTTGATGGTAAAAACTGGATGGGGGCTTGCCTTTTTTAGCCCCCAGCCAACCAATTTGGTCGAGGGCTATTGCTATCCCCCATTCCGTCCGTCTGTCCGTCCGTCTGTCCGTCTGTTAACATTTGAGGTGCAGTAGTTTTTCCGCGGCATTTTTGTATGAAGCATTTGTCCTAGGGTTCTGAAACTTCACACAGTAAAATAATATATAATGCAGATGTGCAACGTCGAGGTTTCAGTTTGATCGACTAAAAGTTGTCGAAATTACGGGTGTTTGAAATTAGACGAATTTGAGATATTTTGGGATATTTATGGAACACTTTGTCCGCGGCATTTTGGTATGAGGTCTCTGTCCTAGGATTCTGGAACTTCATACAGTGAATGAATATATTCGTGCAGATGTGCAACGTCTAGGTTTCAGTTAGATCGATCACAAAATGTCGAAATGACATGGTACGGAACTTAGACGAATTTGAGATATATTGGGACATGTGTACAGCAAAGTAAGATTACGCGCATATTGTGACGTTGTGAGTACTACGTTGTGTGGACGAATATGTAAGGTCAACGGTGTAAAAAAGACGTTGTGAGAAAGATGTTGTGAGAAAGATATTTCTTTTGACCTGCATTATTTTATTGACAAATATTCGTGTCAAAGAATGTTTTGCATAGGCTGGGAGCTTTGCATCTCTGATGCCTATGTTTTGGACAGTGTATGTAAAAAAAAGTTTTCGTCCGCTCTTCTCAGGTTCTCCATTCTTTATTATGCGTTGAAGAGTCGCTTTGGAACCCCATATTCATTGCAAGCTGTGTTTATTGATCATTCATTTGATACATCAGAAACATTTTTTTTCTGTCCATCTTTTGTATTTTCACATTGTCTGACCTTTTATTGTTTTATCTAATTTTAAATATATAAGCTTTGTTCAATATATGATAGAACCTATTGGATTCTAAACAGCCAAGACTAAAGTTAAGTGTTCAACTTAATAGATTCTACTCGCATATTACAGCAATAGCCATTTCACATTTGTTGCCCGCTGATCAATGAAGTAAACCATGTTATTTTAACCTTGTTTACCGAACATGACAATGAAATAAGCGTTTGTTTTTTGTGATAGAATTATATGTGTTATCAAAATCTATACGAGGGGAAGATCAGCCCAATTTTCAATTCTTGAGATGAGTGGTTAATGTTGATTTTCAAAAATATAATAAGAATATTATTAAAATGTTTTTTTTTTTAGGAAAAAAACATACTGCTTTGTATTTGTCAATTAAAAATCTCCCTTCTGTGAAAGTTTGACATGAATATATTCATTTGTGAATTGTTCATTCGAAAATGATTTCCAACTTATACCGAAAATCGGCTCAATTTTCAATTCTCAGTTCTAATTGTGTGGTGTAGAATTTTTGGATTTTGTGCTGAAACTGAATACTTTGTGCTTGATATTAAGAAAGCTAGTAAGAAAGTTGTTATGATTTCATTTATAAAAAATCTTTTATCCAAGCTCTAAAAATATTTACAGAAGAGACACGGATCAAGAAGTAGATGTGCGGCACAGAATTTAAACTATCATTTGATCCTTTTAGTCATTTAATTGCATTCTTTTGATAATAACCAAAAACATAAACAGTTAAGATCCTTATGTAAATGCCTGAGAGTTGGATCATTGTTTGACTTCTATTAAAATTCTTACTAGATAAATAATATAATTAGAATTTTTATCATTATTATTGATTTATTTTTTATTATATTTGTATATAACTGCTGGTGTTTGAGGTAATAGACTTAAGAAAAGCCGTTTGTTTAGAGGCAAAGCGCTCGCATGCAAATCCCGAAGGTCCCGGGTTCGAGTACGACATGAAGTGCGTTGCTAGAGATTTCGGCGTATGCTCTGGCACCAACTTACACAAATACAATAGGTTATGTTCATATCATGGAAGTCTAAATTGAACCAAGTTTCGGGCTTTCCTGTTAAACACATAGCTAAACCTGTTCGTTAAATACATACCTTATAGAATTATGGTCACGTTTCCACGTGGACACACAATGTTTGCATTTGAGTGAACATTTATGTACAGTGCACCACGGATAATTTGAAGTCCTCGGGACCGGAGAAAATAGTTCAAATTAACCGAACTTCAAATTATCCGAAGTTCTATTATTTATATAAAATATCGTAACCCACGAATACCCACCCACCCCCCACCCCCTCCTCCCATTTTCTACACCCAACAATTGTATTTTATTATTTGATTATACATCTGTCATACAACGGTACGATTGTATAAATTATAATTAAATGATTTTAGTTTTTGTCAATAAAACCAGAACATGAAATATGAATGGTTGCAATAAATAGCCTGTTTCCGAAATTTCACTTCAAATTGTAAGAGAATGGAATTCCTGAGCAGAGCAGTGATTGCAATCAAATATCATCAGTGCATAATGACATGCAAATTATTTGATTAAAACATTTTGATGGGGACAAAGGTTCATTATTGTTTGATGTTTACATAAACATGTTTGCTCTTTCTGTTTTCACTCCCCTTTATGTTAAGGCGGCACAGGTAAATCTTGATCCAGGATTAACATGACCAGGCCACAATCTTTGTGCATATTGGCAAACAAAAATATTCTATGTAACTCCAATGCAGAGATTAGTAGAACAAAAGGGGAATTATTGTCCTTGTGTTTGCTTGTCAGACCATCTTTATGTAATTTCAACCCCTTTCGAGATACACCTTACCTCTTCAAATCGACTTCAAATTAACCGAAGTTGAAAATTCAAATTATCCGAAGCAAATGTGGTATAAAATATAGATGAAAATCGGGACCGGAGAATTTAGTTCAAATTATCCTAACTTCAAATTATCCGTGTTCAAATTAAACGTGGTGCACTGTATATAAGTTTAAGTTAAAGAAGCTACAATGTCAGATAAACAGCAGTTTCAGTTGTTAAATAATGCTGAATAAAGATAATATCATATTAGACTTCCGGGTCTCATTTTTGTTCCTGTCAACTTTTAAATATTGTCATATTTGTTTAAAAAAAACATGAGAAGTCTAATCGAAGAGTCAAAATAAAGGACACGCGTCCCATATTTTGAAAGTGTTTGCTAGCCTCATTGACTAGCTAGCAAATATGTTTAATTTTCATACAAATAGAACAGGCCCTTGAATTACTGGACATACTATTTGAATATTTAGATTTACCGAATGTTTTAATGCCATAGTTTTAAACTGAAAATTATAAAATTTAAAGATATAATAGATGTATTATTTGAGTATATTGACTCATTTCCTTCAGTAGGAATTTTGAGGCATGACAACCTCAAAATGTTGGGTGTGTTCAGCATGCGACCTTGAATTATTAGTGGACAGCAGATATTCATGCATGTTTGTGTATTAGCATTTGCAATTTGATTGTTTGAATCACAACAAAATGAACCATTGATGTTATATGATAACATTAATAATTAATTGTTATAGTAACATCTAGCATTATAGTTTTCTTTTCAATCACTGTTTTGAGTTTAATAAACTTGTAGATAAAGTGTATGGTTTAAACATGAAACATTCTATAACTCTGCCTAAAGTAATCTATTGTTGGTGTTTAGATACGCCATCATAAAAATACAACCGTATACCACATCTTTGTTCAAGAAAAATCTTAGGAGCTTCATAATTTTAATCCGTTTTGTCGTATCCAGGACCATACAGGTATTGTTCATGATTATGCAACAGAAACATAGTAAGATATTAAGTTTCTGGTCAAAATTTAAACAAACAGCTTCAGATTATTCAATTGTTCGGTTTTCGTATAGTAATAGGTTGAAATAGCAAAAACCAATGCAAATACATGCATGAATATCTGCTGTTCACTAATTCAAGGTCGCGTGTTGAAAACACCCAACATTTTGAAGTTGTTATACCTCAGATTCTACTGAAGGGAATTAGACTATATATTGTGACAATGTACTGAATTGATGCATTGAAACACTCTATAAATGGCATAATTTTCACTTTAGAAATAATGCCTTAAACCAACTGGTGAAGTAGAATTAATGTATAATTTTGTCCAGTAATTCAAGGTTATGGTCTATATTATTTAGAAAACCGTTGACTGTACATTAGATATGTGCAATGTACGGTCTTGTCTATGGACTAGAATGTTGTCTTATGTGACCGTGCAAATAAACTCGAAATCGCTTCTAGGTTATAGCTCTCGTTTTTTACCTGCATTGTGTGATATAATTTTAATTTGACAGAGAGTTTCGAGAGTAACTCTCAACAGTCCGATAATGAAATTACCCCGTATCAGAATTTCATTCAAATTTGTCATACATTAATACATTTATCGTTAGGCAAAGTCGAAAGTGTCATCGAAACTGTCATTTAAATTAGAAATTATCTACCAGAGTCCTGGAATGGCTAATTGTTTTAGTGTAATACTATTTGATAAATATGTAGATTACAAAAATATCAATTTTTCAATATTCGTTAAATGAATAAGTTCCTTTTCTATATTTAGATGAACGCTGTTTGAACTATATTTTTGTTTTAAAATCAGTGTTATAAGCAATAATCGTGCGATTCATCATTAAATCGATTCTGACATTTTTTTCAATCTCTTATTGAAACCTTCGAGTGTTGACAACATTAATCTTTATGAGCAATAACATTCATAACATGTTCGTTTCTCAATAAATTAATGTAATCTAAAATAAGCATTATAGGCATTATTGACATTATATACATTTTTGCATTATGAACAATAATAAATATGCCACGGCGTTAAAATAATTGTATATGCTACTTGTCGTCTTATCTCATATGTAAAATTCACAATTCCTGCTTACAATCTAGATTTTTAATATATTATAATAAATGTGTTCGTATGTACTATATTATGAATGACAAATGTCTATAAAATATTATTTCCGCGAGAACATTTAAAACACAGCATAATAGTGGGCTATTTTCAATTTTATATATTTAGGTGTTTTTTTTTTCAATTTATTATACCAATATTCTCTTCACAGAAAGTTTTGTAATATTTTACACTTAATTCGTTTCAAACAAATTATGAAACTTGGCGTGGTTGTTAAATTTAAGATCAAGTTTTTAAACATAAACTATCAAGTTGAATAAGTATATTTAATTAAAATTAACTATATTTCAAAAATGTATAACTCTGAGGGAAGGCTCTCGCGAAATTTTCTTAAATCGCTTCAAAAAATTGACTCAATTTCGCTCATTAATGTTTGACAGATGGGGGTCTATTTGTCAAGAACAAGATACTAAAATGTCGAATTGTAATTTAACAGGAACCACGTTCCAAAATACGATTAAAAATATATTCATTAAAAACAAGTCTAGTTGTTATAAATCCAGATAAGGCAACCAAAATGTCAAAAAACATATTTTATTTAATGCAATGTAATCGTGTTATATCTATATAACCAACCTTAGCCATTATGTCTCCTCTCTGAACTGGTCTTATAATAGTAAACAGTCATCCCACGCAATTAACACCATATAAAGTGGTTCATTTTTATCTTATAGGTCAACCCGCATTACAAGGCAAGAGAGCACCTCTCATTTCAAAATAGATACAAACCAAAGCAGTATCGGCTGATGCTTGATGCTTTTTCCTAAGGTCAAAAACTGAGTAAAACACCATTTAAAAGGAGTAAAATAATGTGAACATTGTTAACGAAATGTAAATGAAAACAGGAACACTAAAAACCGGCACGTATAAACAAAAACAGCATGCTGATCTTCATCGCTTTTATGTTATTATCGCTTTCTCAAAAAGAGGCTGTTGCTGCTATAAATCACAATAACATTACTCTGAAAAAAAACAAGCAAACATCCCTTCAGGTGATGGCGGTAACGGATGCTCGAAGCTCTATTGAATGTGCTGTGCATTGCACTGAAACATAAGGATGTAACCGAGCACAATATCAGCAGTCCGGTTGCGAACTGCTGTCTGATTTAGAAGTAGAGGAGAGATTTGAGCTGATCGACGCAGAGGAAAACACGCTATACACCTGCAAGTGGTTAATTTAGCTGCAAATATAATTGATTTGCGTTTATCATGACACGTTTATCACAAACAAAATAAATATATTGTTGAATCATATGTGTGATGCTGCACTCATTCTAGCGAAATTATTATGTTTTACTAACCTAAACCAAATTTGTAAAACAAAATAAGCTTAATTAGCTGTTCAAGATATATCCGGATGATTTATAATAGATATTTTATTTTTTTCTTTGAAGACAATAGCGATTTATTTTTATTTATGTCTATCAAATCAAATGTGTTTCAGATAAGGATTCATGTGAAAGGAATCCTTGTGAAAATGGAGGCTCATGTGTGGTAAATGCGACGGGTTTATTGTGTGTATGTATGGATGGTTATTACTGTCAGAGAGGTACTGTAGTGTGATGTTTATTGATAAACAACGTTATACAATGTTTTTTTGTAAAATCTGGTTTATATGCATATACATATGTATGCAATGGTATATGAATATATATCAACATGCTAATGATATACACATGTGACTCACTTTGTCCAAATTTATTTTTCGATTGCATATAAATTATCTACTCTTTTCAGACCAACCTTTTATTTTCTAAATCTGTCTATATGTTTAAGATGTTATATACTTTAAAAGAAAAGAATGCGATGCTATATTCCACGACCGCTGTTACAAAGTATATCCGGGGGGGGGGGGGCTAATGGAAACGAAGCACAGGACATATGTGAAAGCAATGGTGGTCGTTTGCCTGAAATTTGTAGTGCTGGAATTGACCATATTTTGAAGCAAATGGTAATAGATAGAGAAGGTTATAAGTTTTGTTCATCTTTGTATTGAAATTATTATCATTATGCAAATGTTAGGTATCACTGCAAATTATTATGATGTTTTGTGTATTTTAAGGTAAAACATATATATGTATATAAATTGCTCTAGCATGATATAGATTGTTTAAACACTCAATTCACGGAAATTTGTCTATACGATGACCGTTTTCATAACAATGTTTCTGGCTTATAGTTATAAAAAATATATAATGTGTACAATCAACACTAATAACTAATACTTTTTAAAAGATGCATGGTCCTTTTGGCTTGGATTTCACTACAACGCAATTGAGACTTAGTTTGAGTGGATAACGGGAAGCTGCGAATTGTCGGCTTTTCAGGACTGGGGTTATTATAATGAAGGAGATGTTTGATTATATTATAAATAAAAGCCTCAACTTATCTAATTAATTATATTTAATAGATCCATGAGTTTTTGATTGTATTATTTATTTTTTTCTAAGACCAGTTAATATAGATTGTGTTATAGCAAACGTATACCAACAACATACAACGAAATAACTAAAGTCTTTTAATGCGCGCATTAAAACTGTACTTGGTTGCAAAAAATTGATTGCCTATAATTAGACATTCATCCTATTTCAATTTTTTGTTCCTTTATTTCTCTGTTAAGATGTGTTTATTGACAATTTATGAATAAAATCAAGTACACGTTTAGTGTTAATCTATTGAAGACTATCTTATTTGTGTATAATAGTTTAAAATGTGATCATATTTGGAAGTATTTGTATTCTTATATGAGTATCAAATCTCTTGACGTTTACATAACTACTGGCATTTAGTCTCACAATGTCGTAAAAGAAAATGTATAAAACGCTATTTGTGTGTATTTAATATTTATAAAGTTTGTTTGAATAATAAAATTTGATAGGTTGAAGATAGAAAAATAAATTGGAAATATTTCAAAATTATTTACTACATGACAAAAGAACAATGAATAATTTCAATTACCAAACATTTAGCAAGCAAGATTATATGACATTAATAGAATTTCATATGAAAGTGAGATAAGCAACTGTGAAATAACACAACCGGTTATAACACAAATATATATTTGCCCAAACGAATTTACAATACTTATCTACGTTGGATATGTAAACTTATTATAGAGAGAATCAGCATACGAAATGGCTTTTTAAATGGAGTTATCTATTAGATTTGTAAGATATTTGATGGCATATAAAGTTTAAGCAGTTCATTCAACTTCGTGTATGCAGAGTCAGGGTTAACAAAGTCAGGGTTAACATTATTTTAGATGCGTATCACTGGCAAAGCAATGGCAAAGTATTTTTGTCAATATATAAAACAGGGGAAAATTATATGGCACTCGCCGATGCAAAAGTGCCCCAACGCAATTATAATACTGACGAATCTACTTTTAAGAAGTGTTCAAATAGAATGAATGATTAAACAATATTAGTAATTAATTCAACAATATAATGGCAAAGATGCACTCCTGGTATTCGCTTTTTACAAATCTTTTTAGATGTTTCATATAGCGCCCTTTTATATACAATAATAAAAAATTACTGTTATATTAATATTATTAACAACAAAGTGATGGAAACGATGAGAGAATTAAAGATAGTAAATATAGTGTACATTGAGACTGACTCAACATTCCGATAGATTCTGCAGACTGCGGGGTTTGTTGGAGAATCAATCTGACACGGATGCCTGAAAAATCGGGTTTTAATATTGAAGGCGGAGAAAGCCAAGTCCATGTAAATTTGGTAATGATAACAATTAAGCCCACCATAATACTCGCGTTTATTGGTATTTTATAACCGTATTCAAATTCGATTCAAGTTAAGACTTTTCTCTTACCGTTTAGCTATTTTTGAACCGCAAACGGCGAAAAACTGTTGCTGAAAACTTCTGCGCATCCGTTTTAATCATATATAAATCGGATCCTTTCTTATTGACGCTCATCAACTTACTTAATACTAGATGAATTATAATCATTATTTCAAAAGCTACCTAGGGCCAAAATGAGGACCCGCTGTATGGTCAGTGAGGTCAGTGAGTTTTCAGAAACGTCCGTCGATATCTTCTTACGTACTGTACAATCGATTTGCTTATGCATGAAATCTTTGAATCACAAAAAATCGAATAAAAAAGCGTAATGCGCCATTTCGCTAGCATATCCAAAACTATATATTATCTATGTCTCGATCAAAATAGATCGGCTTCTCAATCCAGAGAAAGCAAGGAAATTACCATCTAACTTTTACCAAGCACAACAAATCAAATGAAGGCTTGAGATGAAGATAAACAAGTTATACAAAATACAAAAGTATTATCTTAGTCTTTTACGGCACGTTCGCTTAGATGTAGCCATATAACTGAAATTGAATAAACGTTTTGCAAGAGTGTCCAAAGTCAATCATATATCTTTTATGATGCGAGTCAACAGTTAACATTCCCGTTCAATACGCCAATTCCCGGTCAATACGCCAAAGCCACAACGAACGAGATCATTATATGCTCATCTAAACTCATTTATTTGTTATGATTCACTAGAACAATTATATCGAATGAGCTACGATTTGTACCTCGTGATTTTTTGGGAGATATTTGGAACCCTATGGTTTCTTTCAGATATATATTCTCATTTAAGAAGTTTTTATCTCATAATGAAGCAAAATGAGGTAATTATGGCTTGTTTGAAGTCATTATCTTACCAAGTGGCGTGCCGATTGACGTTGCCGGTCACGAACCTCCATCTCTTTCGGTCTTGGGCAGTACGCTTGGCCTTCTTGAATGTGAGGCCGGTCCATTGGGTGATGTTGTCACTCCATTGCAGTCTTGGCCTCCCTCTTCCGCGCTTGCCCTCGACCATGCCCTCAAGTAGATCTCTTTGCAGGGAGTCATGTCGCATGACATGCCCAAAAAATGACAGCTTTCTCTTCTATACCGTTTCTAGTAGAGACCTTTTGTTACCTGCGATACGAATCACTTCCTCGTTCGTGATGCGTCTTGTCCAGCTTATTCGCAGCATGCGCCTCAGGGTCCACATTTCAAGTTTCAGTCGGAGGAAGAAATATAAGCAATTTGAGGTACGCAGCCGACACAGTGATAACAGCAGAAAACGAGAATGAGCTACAAATACTAGCCAAAAGTGTAAATAAAGAGGGGAAGGATTTCGGCATGAAGATGAACATAAAAAATACAAAGACTATGGTAGTAAGCAGAAAAAGTGAAATACCCAAAGTTAAAATCCATCTAGATGGCCAAGAGGTTGAACAAGTCAGCAAATTTGTGTATTTGGGCGAGCTGATTACCGAAAACGGAAAAAGTGAAGAGGAGATCCGCAGAAGAATAGAAATCGCGAGAAAGTCATTCAGCAAAATGCGAACGATAATGACGAATCCTAAGATCTCTATACCAGTAAGACTAAGATTCATCAAATGCTATGTCTGGTCAGTATTGCTGTATGGAGTCGAGACGTGGACCATTAGCAAAATGTCACAGCAGCGCCTGGAAGCATTCGAAATGTGGACCCTGAGTTTGAAGTCATAATGACCTCATATTTCCCTATTTTACGATAACACATTGTTGTTCTGATTCGGCATATCACTATTCATTTGGCAATTTCGAAGTCGTAATAAAGGAAGGTTTATACTATTTCAAAGTTTATTTATTAAATGCATCACTTTCCCAATTACACTGTACATATAACCTTAATCTCATTTTAATTGAGACACGCTTATCTAATAAAACTTTTATTGTATGAAAACCATTGGAATTAATTTCTAGCACAACCATACAACAACAAAACTCTTGCAGATGTTTTTAAACGTCCGTAAAATAATAATGTCTTTTCAATTAAACTCACAAACTACAAACCTGGAATACTGACAGGGAACAGTATACCAACCCCAATGAAATAGGGTGACACAATAGTCATTAAGCTCTTCATTGTGAATATAGGACCAGTCCTCGAAAGATGACAATTCGCAGCTTCCCGTGATCCACTCAAACTGTGTCTCAATTTCGTCGTAGCGAAGTCCAAGCCAAAAGTTCCATTCTGTAACAAACGAGTTTATTAGTTGTGAGGATATATTTTGTATGGTTTATACCTAATATCAGTTATCCTCAATATGATAAATGACATGATTCGTTTTATTATTTTAAAATTCAGGGTTAAAACAGTCTATATTATGTCGTGTCAAATTGCATACAAATATTTCTTATTCATAAAGATACACAATAATCATTATCTTTATAATTTGCATCGCTGAACAATTTTAAATAAGCAAAATTTAAAACCATTTTAACAAAAATATGAACCGAACCAATCGCGTACCATACATGTCACTCAGCATGCCTTCCAAAAAAATAGATATTTCAAGACTGCAAATTTCAGGAAGTCGACCACCATTATCTTCACATAGTTCCTTTGCTGCGGCCCAATTATGCAGACCCGGGAACAATTTGAAACAGTGGTCGTCAAGAAAGGCATCACATTTTTGAAATTTAAATGTATTCAATATGTTATGGCAACATAAAGACAGTTTTAAAAACACCATAGGCATCCAGGAACAAAGTAAATAGTTCATATGCAGCTATAAAAGAATTTGGCAAATTGGAGAAAGTTGATCATAGTTTGTAAATCAGTTTGCGTATTGATATGCATTAATACAAATACATATACATACATACATACATACGTACATACAAAATCCAAACCTTACCAATTGAAAAACTGCCCAAATGTCACTATTTTAACCGTTAAAACGTTTTTCACAAAGTCACCATTTGCATTTGTAAAGATATCATGGTACCTCTCTGACAGTAAGGCGGGTAGTAACCACCCATGCATTCACAAAATAAACCTGTCGCATTTGTCACACAAGAACCTCCATTTTCACAAGGATTTGTTTCACATGAATCCTTATCTAAAACGCATTTGATTTGATAAGAAATATATAAAATAAGCAATTGTTACTAATGGAATAATAAAATTCCTATCAATAGATGATGCCTTTGAATTTTAATAAGTTTTTGTTGATATGAATCCTTATCTTAACCACATTTGATTTCAGCGCATATATATTGATACACAGCTTTTGTAATTGAATAATTATATATATTTCTCTATTTTGAATAGTGCAATATATATTTATCAATTTTAAAACTTGAACTCATGTTATAAAACGTATTAATTGGGTTCGAATAATAACAACATGATCATCGGATTTTATAAAATTGATTTTTTATGCATCACAGTTTAAAATCTGGTTTTATTTTTGAAACTAAGGATGGGATATTATATTGGTACTTACAGATGTATTTTGTGTTTTCCGCAGTCACCAACTCAAATGCATCCCCTACTTTAGAATCAGAAAGAAGTTCACATCGCGACTGCTGATATTGTGCACGTCTGCATCCTTCTGTAACAGTGCAATGCACAGCACACTCAATTGAGCTACGAGCATCCGTAACTGTCATTACTTGTAGCGATGTTTTCTTGTTTTTTATCTTCACATAATTGTGATTTCTAGTAGTAATCGCCGCTATTTGAGTGAGCGATAATGACAAAAGAGCGATTAAGGTCAACATGTTGTTTCTGATTAGATGTACTAGTATTGTGCTCCTGTTTTCGTTGAAATACACTATTTTACTCCTTTAAAATGTAGTTTACTCTATTTTTTACTTAAAAAACATCAAGCATCTACCAATCCTGTTCAAATTATTATATGTTTGGAAATAAGAGGGATGCTTTCTCTTGCCTTAATTTAAAGCTGTTTGTGCTATAAACTAGAATGTATAAATTTATATATTGTTGTTGTTAATTATGTGGGTTGATTATTTTCCTTCTGTAAGAGCAGGCATGAGAAATAATTGTTATAATTTATTATATCGATATCAAACAATGCAATATATAAAATATTCAGCCTATTTGACAATTTGATTGCTTTATATTGGTTTTAAACAGTAAGGCTTATATTTTATCTCCCTTTCATGAACATGTTTTTCCATTATATTTTGATTACACCACCTGCCACGCAATAGGGCACTCTAATATGTTATATTTGACAACAATACCCCAATCGATCATAGATTGACTTATTGTGTATTGTGTATTGTGCGCCTATATTGTGCGCGTATGCATCCTTCTGTAACAGCGCAATGCACAGCACACTCGATAGAGCTACGAGAATCCGTTACAGCCATTACATGTAGCCATGTTTGCTTGTT
This sequence comes from Hydroides elegans, assembly GCA_001703475.1. Lineage (NCBI taxonomy): Eukaryota > Metazoa > Annelida > Polychaeta > Sabellida > Serpulidae > Hydroides > Hydroides elegans. The sequence continues at coordinate 34,624 of LQRL01129667.1, read as the reverse complement.
TTTCATCGTAACATAGTTGTGAATTCTAGTTGTAATCGCCGCTATTTGAGTAAGCGATGATAAGAAAAATGCAACGATGGTCAACATGTTGTTTTCGATTAGATGTAGCGGTATCATGAACCTGTTTCCGTTGAATTCAAACCATCTTGTTTCATAAAATTAAGTTTTATTCAATTTTCCCTTTAGTAAAAAAACATCAAGCATAAACCGATCCTGTTCACATCAGTAAACGTTTGGAAATAAGATATATGCTATCTCTTGTCTTAATTTCATGCTCTTTGTTATAAGCTAAAATAAATCATTTAGAATGTTGCAGTTGTAAATGTCGGTTGATTCTTTTCCTCCTGTAAGACTAGACAGACGAAAAATGCTACAATTCATTTTGTGCATATTACACAATGCAACATATTAAACATTCATTGTTTGTTGCATTTTGATTTATTCTTATGAGCTCTAACAATAAGGCTTCTATTTTGTGTCCTTTCATTACACATTTTTTGCATTATATTTTGATTAAACCACCTCTCAAATTATTGGACACTTTAATATGTAATATTTGACAACAATGTATCATTGATGTATCAGTTTAATTAGTGAACAATGAATCATTATAATATATATTGTGGTTTTAGTTTTCTCAAATCCAGATTTAGTTTTCGATCGCTAAGTAATATATTTATGTTTCAAATGTACGAGAATAAACTTTGAAATATTCAGTTTCAAGGGGGGAATGACCTGTCTATGTACAAATTACTATTGTTGTCACTTAACGTAATGATTAATTCGTTGTTCGATTTATTTGCTATTTTTTACCGTAAATAGTTAAAAAGAGCTTTTTCATATCTTGTTTAGGGTGTGTCTACACGGAGCAAACCAACCATCAAACCAAACGTTAATCCACTTAAGGTTGTGACGGCAATCAACATTTTTTATTCACATAATGTATAATGATTTGATTTCAGATAAGATTTAGTTAAGAAATAATACCAATGGGGCTCGATAAAACTTACATTGATTCGTATTTGGTAATTATTATGACGTACTAAAAAGTCATTTCAATTATAATGTTATAATGTTATAATTATAATTATAATGTAATTGAATCGCTGATAGTTCATTGTTACGTAATAAGCATTATGATTGCTACGTTAAAATGTAAATTGCCGTCACGACCTCAAGTGGTTCAACGTTTGGTTTAATGGTTGGTTTGTTCCGTGTAGACACGCCCATAGTCTTTCATGAATCTGATCCTATCTTATTGATGCTCATCGACTTAACTAATATTGAATGAATGAGAATCATATAAGTAGGTCCTTAGGGTCAAAGTTTGGACCCGTTATGTTAAGGTACATATCGTCTAAAAAGCGTCATCCATTATATCCTTATGTATAGCACAATTTATTTGGTGATGAAAATATACATAAATCTTTGAATCGTAAAAAAGTGGAATTTCAGTGAAAAACGCGTTATGGTTTTTATTGGGATATCCCAATTTTGTTTAAAACGTAATCTGAGTCTCAATCCAAAGAAAACTCATCGGCTTATCAATCCAGGAAAGCAAAAAAAATCATATAAAGATAGATAAGCACAAAATATCAAATAAAATCTGATGGTTGGGATAACATAGTCATTGTTTGTGCGTGTAAATGTATAATCAAAGTCTTTAACTTTAACTTTAACCTGCTTAAACGTGACCACATCAAACCAAAATTAGAAACATTTTAAATTCATTGAGAAAGGGTGATCCAAAGCAATCGTTTATCTTATTTTGATACTAGTCAAGAGTTGAAATTTTCTTTAAATCCAAATACGGACACATGTCAATTCCAAGTCCACAGGAGGACATCATAAGCTCATCTAAACTCATATATACGTAATGATTTCACTCTTACTATAATATCAAATGAGCTACGTTTTGTACCTAGTTTTTACGCCTTGGGGGATATTCGGAAGTTCGGCCTCTTTCAAATAAATGACCTCATTTAAGCTGTTTTTATCTCATAATAGAGTCATGATGATGTAATGTTGGCTTTTTTTCGTGATCACTATGACGTCATAGTTCCATATTGTCGACAACATTTTGTGTTCCGATTTGGCATGTCATTTTTGATTTGGCAATTTTACAGTCGTAATAAAGCAAGGTTTATATTGTTTCACTACTTTTATTAAAAAATCACTTTCCACAATAACACTTTACCTAGAACATTAATCTCTCTTTTGCTGACACACTCCTATATGTTAAACCGTTTATTTTGTCTTAATATTGCAGAAATCTTATAAAATAGTAAAATTCTTACAGATGCTTGTCGGTGTCCAACATACGATCTTTTTTCAATAAAATTCACAAACAACAAACCTGGAATACCGACACTGTTCAGTATACCAACCGTTAGAATACAATGCGACACAATAGTTATCAAGTTCTCCATTCCGATAATAGAACCAGTCTTCAAAAGACGACAATTCACAGCTTCCCGTAATCCACTCAAACTGTGTCTCAATGTCGTTGTAGCGAAGTCCAAGCCAAAAGCACCAAACATCTGCGACAAATAAATTAGTTGAGTTATTTTGCTATTTTTGTTTAATTTGTTTTATTAGTTTTAAGGATGTATTTCTAATTTCTTATACCTAATAGCAAGTATCCTCTAATAAATGGCATCTTTTGCTTAAATTTATCAAATTGACTGTTTGATCAATATATAATGTTACAAAAACGCGTTTATATTACAATTTGCATAGGTTTATAATAATATATAAAATAATCATAATTTAAAATCCGTTGAATACAAAGCTAATCAAAACTAAATCGAATACCATCCATGTCATTTAGCAGACCCTTCAAACCATTGTTTATTTCAGCACTGCAGATTTCAGGCAGTCGACCACCGTTGTTTTCACATAGTTCCTTTGCTGCGGTCCAATTAAGCTGATCCGGGTACAATTTGAAACAGTGGTCGTTGAGAAAAGCGTCGCATTCTAGATATTTATATGTATTCAATATCTTATTACAACATATAGACAGTTTTAAAAACACCAAAGGCATCCAGGAACAAAGTAAATAATTCATATGCAGCTATAAAAGAATTTGGCAAATCGGAGAAAATTTATCATAGTTTGTTAATCAGTTTGCGTATTGATATGCATTAATATAAATACATAAACATACATACATACATACATACTTACAAAATCCAAATTTTACCAATTGAAAAACAGCCAATAGTGTTACTACTCTAATCGTTATCACAAAGTCACGATTTGCATTTGTAAAGATATTATGGTACCTCTCTGACAGTAAGGCGGATAGTAACCATCCATGCATTCACAAAATGACCCTGTCGCATTTGTCACACAGGAACCTCCATTTTCACAAGGATTCGATTCGCATGAATCCTTATCTGAAAATCATTTAAATTTCATTAGATATAGATAACTTTATGCAAGTTGTTCATTAAATCATTAATGTTATAATATGAATCACACGATTCCCTATCTGAAACACATTTGAATCATCCGATATATGTAGACCCTACTGTCATAAAAAATATATATTTCTCTGTTAAAATAATTGCAATATATTTATGAATTTAACCTGTTTCACGACTTACACTTATGTTTAAAAAGCATAATAGTTTGGTAAGAATACTGACAATAGGGTCATGACATAAAAAAATGTTTTTATTTTATGCATCATAGTTTTGATATTTTGCTTTTTATTTTATGCTAGATATATAACATTGACAGCTTGAATAAACACTTACAGATGTATTGAGTGTTTTCGGCAGTCCCCAACTCGAAGTCATCGCCTACTGCAGATTCAGAAAGAAGTTCACAGCTCGACTCTTTATATTGTGCACGACTGCATCCTTCTGTAACAGTGCAATGCACAGCACACTCGATAGAGCTACGAGCATCCGTAACCGCCATTACTTGTAGCGATGTTTGCTTGTTTTCCATCGTAACATAGTTGTGATTTCTAGTAGTAGCCGCCGCTATTTGAGTTAGCGAAAATGATAAAAATGCAACGGTGGTCAACATGTTGTTTCCGATTGGATGTAGCGGTATCATGATCCTGTTTCCGTTGAAATTAAACCATCTTGTTTTATAGAATAAAGTTTTATTTAATTTTCCCCTTAGTAAAAAGCATCCAGCATCTACCAATCCTATTCAAATACGTATGTGTTTAGAAATAAGAGAGATGCTATCGCTTGCCTTAATTTGAAGAAGTGTGTGCTATAAACTAGAATGAATGAATTTATACATTGTAGCTGTTAATTATGTGTGTTGATTATTTTTCTATTGAAAGAGCAGACAGGCAAAATAATTGTCACAATTTATTTAATTGATATTAAACAATGAAACATATAAAATATTCATTGTTTTTGACATTTTGATTGCTTTATATGGGTTTCTAACAATAAGGATCCTATCACTAAGGACCCTATCAATAAACGTGCTTTTCCATTGTATTTTGATAAAACAATGTGTCAAACAATGTGACACTCTAATATGTTACATTTGATAACAATACCACAATCTATCAAAGATTACCTAGCAAAAAAATGAACGATACTTATTCTTTAGATTGATGTTATGTGTTGTACAATTCTAATGCACAATCTGTTTTATATCAGAAACGTTTTGGAAAGTACCAAAAATGTTCTTAAGGTATGGACACGCACTTGAGGATTTTTCCTGCGGCACAGCGAAATTCAAAGAATATAAAGTTTAACCAGCGCTATTGCGATCGCAGGGTTTACTATATTTACTTTGAATTTGCTTTGCTATAGAAGAAATTAACAAGCGCCTGTCCGTACCTTTAGGCAGTTGAGTGAGATGCAAGACAATAATACTGTGTCGCTTTACAAGTCAAACGAAGAATACTTTTCATGGAAACTTTTATACTTCTGGTTGGGCATGGTAGGGTTGTACCTTAACTTAAATCCGGGGTCACAGCCGTGCGACCTACTGAAAAGTGTAGGTAGCATGGCGGATTTTCAGGTCGCAATTTACCTACCGGTTTTCACGAGTTTAAAAAGTGATGTATTTGACCCTCTTAAATGTTGCGCATATATAACATATAGAGCAGAACAAATTAATTGTTTTGAAAAATATGTATGGGAGAACGGGGGACACCGCGTTTATTCTAATGCAAGTCCGCACCCCGAAACTCGTTTATTATAAGCAGTGGGCCCGAGGGTCCCCGAATTTTCCAAGTTCCATACATTTTCATTTTCTGCCCACCTGGTTTTGGTTTGAGCCCCCGGGTTTTTAAGGTCGGGGGCCAGAAGAACATCCGCCAAAAAAATCGAATTTCGAGCCTTGCTGATGATTTAGCATAACCTAAGATAACATGTCATTTAAGCTCGGATGGTCTACCTGTTAAATATTCAATTTTGACGGCGGTTTTTTGACAGGAGATTCAATCAATCTGATGAGCCTTCAATGTTTCGAAATGCAACCTAGATTTAAAGCGTATGCGAGACAATAACTGCGAATTAAAAAATGAGCACTGCACATATTCACGGTGACCAATCTCCAGTTAGTCTAGAATTCCAAGATTGTTCACTTTTATTCCTTGTTTTTTTTCTCCCTGGTCAAAGATTGTTACCGGTACTAACCAAACCTAAACTGGTACTGTAAAACAAACCATGTCTTTAGCCAGTATCCGAGCGCCGACGGTGCGAGCCAAACTTTTAAAGAAATATTTATAGAATTCGAGCGCCAAAGGCGGGAGCGAACTTTTTTAAGCAGTCATTAAAAAATATAATCATACTACATGTATAATACAATTCCCTAATTTGACGGTGCGAGCCAAAATTTGTAAGAAATATTGATAGAATGCGAGCGCCAAAGGCGGGAGCGAACTTTTTTAAGCAGTCATTAAAAAATATAATCATACTACATGTATAATATAATTCCCTAATTTGTTCTCTTTAAAAGGTCATTTTCCCTGATTTGAAAACGGGATTTTAAAATTACCCTATCCTCCCTGTTTTTCCCTGGCGCTGGTCACCTTGATATTTGCCAGCTTACTTAACTGTTAACCTCATTATTTTCATGCTAATGTTTAAATCAAGTTGCTTATAGAGTTGAGTGCATCTAAGCATATTAATAACATATTTTTATACAAAAAGCAATATAATAGATTTTATCTTGAGTCCCCTTGGTCGAGGGAAAGCGCGGAAGAGGGAGGCCAAGACTGCAATCGAGTGACAACATTACCCAATCGACGGGCCTCACTTTCAAGAAAGCCAAGCGTTCTACCCTAGACCGAAAGAGATGAAGGTTCGTGACCGGCAACGTCAATCGGCACGCCAATTGGTAAGGTAATCTCGAGCCAGGAGTATAACATTAATTAGCTGTATGTATTTTGATTTTTGAAATAACCAATTAGATGATATTATTATGATTTTCACATGGTAAAATCCCAAAATCGAGGTTCAAGATTGCGTATACTAAATAGAAATGAGTAGTTGCCTAATATCCTTTATTGTTTAAGAAAAGTGTTTCCAACCGTTTGTAAATAGGAATTTTGTTTTTCGATCAAACAATTCATTAAAGGATTGTTTACGGTTAACAACTGGCTATATCTGTATGATATATAATGAACAGGATATGTCTTTTATGAATAAAATTAATCTCTAATCTAGTGACTCATGCAGAAAACACGAGACGCGTATTGGTCGGATTCTCTTTTTCACCTGACGCAAGTCATTCTTATTAATACTAACCACCCTGTGTACCACAAAATTCTATAAACTCGAATTATTTACTGGTTATGATACACTGTCCTTTGAAAATTTCGTTTATCGAATTGACAATTCGTTGTAAATAACATATGTGGTATATTTCAGCAAACAAACTGTCTCAAACTGTGGTTAGATGTTACTTTCAATTTACCATTAATTTCAATATATACACTAATGACTGATATATACATTTTGCATAGAAAATACACAAAAATGTGTTGCTAGGTTGATTCTAATAAATTTTTATAAGTTTCCTCAATTTTATTGAAGTGATTTTGTTCCCTTTAACATGCGTTCTTGAACGAGGACACTGTTTATTTTTATTCCAATGGCTAAAGATAACCCTAAATGAATTGCTCAAAGGGCTGTTGCAATACATTACATGCATTCAATAAATTGAGTTAATTGTGCTCAAAGGACAAAATCAGATAATAAGGCTTAGCAAAATAAGCAATTACTATTTAATGTACATGTATATATGGTAATGAAATTGAAAACTAGAAAGGCAATCATAGATTTCATATCCGCGATCTTCTTGAGGTGTCGATTCAAATATGAATATTGTAGAAAATACCTTTAAGGGCATATAAGCTGCTTGCTTTAGACAAATATATGGGGAATACTGTCCAAAGTGCAAATAAGCACTTAATTCAATTTCAACGAAAATGTAGTTTCGATGGTCTACCTTTGCACTCCAGAATTATTGTCACTTCATTTTTCAAACATTCACATTATAGTCTAGAGTAAAATGTAGCGAATGCTAACTGTGTCACTGCAAGCAGAAAGTGAATATTGATTATGCAGCAACGCGCCTTATATACGCTGCTCCCTCTCCCGCACAACTGCCTTTACTCGATGACGCAACTTTCTCTCTGTTAAAGTCGCTGTCACTCATCAATTGAGGACTGCCAATAAATGAGCGCGACTTGTCATTGGTCCATTTAAACATGAGTGGCCAATGAGAGCCTAGAATGCGTCTCAGTGGTTTTCAGCGAGGCACCAAATAATGTGGGTTTTTGAAAAATAATTTTTCATAAATGTTAAATATATCGGCAATCATATAACAATGACTCATCAAAACCATCTATGCTCCATCTTTCGGTCATGTTTAATGCTTTAATACATATTATACTGTCAAGTTTATCTTATAACATATAGAAAAGTGTCGGACATGGCCTTTTGAAAAAAACTCGACTGATTTTAATACCTGCGAAATTTTCGTAAACGAAAAGATCGCAGATAATAATCACGAACGCGTGGGAATTATCAAGTCAAATGTTTAATGTCAAGAAGAACATAAATGCGATTTATATCAAATATAATATAAGTCCATGTCTCATAAACAAAAGTAACTTATAGATATCTAATTGTAGCGTGCTTTTGTTTGATATTTGTGGCAAATTTGTCATCAATTTCGGCATAATTCAATTATCAATCAATCGATTTCCGAATGACAAAGTGATAAACTTGACAAAGAAGCCAAGCGATTAGTTTAATGTAAGTCCTGTTTCAAAAAATGAACAATATATATTTTTTAGAAAATACCATATAGTGGCGATCCAGAACATATTGAACGGAAAGCGCCAAAAATGATATATTCAGCATGTAGCACGTAGGGAAATGTATATAAGAGCGCATGTAGAGGGGATGGGAAATGTCCCTATTAAGGTCTGGTCCTGTCATACATGTAGGTAAATTAATTTGAGTACTGATAAAATATCTGATTTTGATAAGATATTCAATCACACTTTCAAAAAGTAAATATAAAAAAGCTAATATGTTTGCTTATGAT
>LQRL01129667.1:0-15736 GCA_001703475.1 Hydroides elegans | reverse complement strand
AAAAACCCCCCCCCCCCCCCTTTTTTTTTGTCCGAATAAAATTATATGTTGTCTATGCATCACACTAGCCGTAGCCTAATCTACCGGGGGGATTTATATCCATCCCATTATTCGATGGCACCACTCTCTTGTCTAACATTCGCTGCATTCCAATTTCTGATTTGATTTGGTTCCGCCCTTGAAATATGGCCACATCGATTTTTTTTCTCAATATATCAAACATTTGTCTCGCCAACTCTTCACCATTATCCTGCTGGGTTACCATTGAACAACCAACTTTGGTACATTAATAGCAATCTTCGACCTTAACCTTTGTATATATTTGTTATTGCAGGGCATACCCAAGAAGTCCAACCCAATGTCACCAAAGGACCATTAAACGACAAACCACCTCCTGGTGACGATTCCGTCTTGACCACGACTGACACCTTAGCAACCGGCCTTAGCAACGAGGAAACAACGTTAGTAACGGGCCATAGCAACGATGAAACATACCACGTTCAGACTACTTCTGCGTTTCAAGATTTCGAAGAGACAAAACTCGTTCAAACCACGGCCTCGTCAAAAGATTTCGAAGATACAAACCCCGATAATGACGTTATAAAAACAACTATATCTGATCGGACGGATATTCAAACCTCTGACACTTCACTTACGCATTTAACAACACCAAGTACAATTACAAACACCACAGACGGTTCAAAACAGCAACAACCCGGTGATCAAATGACCAATGCTGCGTCAGACACGATATCAACTATTACCACCTCAACAACACAAAAACCTGCAAAAGATAATGAGGAAATTACATCTCGCGGTGTCGATTTACAAACTACTACGGATTCATTCGTTAATACAGATATAACTGACGTTGTTCAAGAACAGAGTACGAATAAGGGGGATGACCAAAACGAGGCTAGCAGCTCTGCTCCGTCATCGACGGCTAATTTTAATCCGGACGGCGAGGAAAATGGTAGTGTATTTATTTTCCATAAATTATATTGTATCGGTTCAAAATTATTTATATAGAGTTTTATTTTGTATTACAGTTTTTGGTATGCATTAATCCTAAATTCAAACATTACTCAACTTATTTTTAAAACAAGGGACATCATGACGTATGGGTCTTTAAGATGCTGTTGAAACAGTAATAATACTTCAAGGGCATGTAGATGTAAGAATATAGTATTGCTTTAAACGAATTTCGTATAATATATAGGCCATTCATTACATATCCAACACATTTAATTATGATATCATTTCAATATTTAATGACATTTTTTTTATAGATGACCTGGATGAAGAATTCATGACAACGCTTAAGTCACACTCAACTACCATGGTTACCGAAACTAACCCCGTTGCTACACAAGAAAGCACAACCGTTGTTAGCCCCCTCTCCTCTCCCGAAACCCCTCAAACTGAAAACGTCGAAACGTCAACCAACACTGACGCGTTTACGGAGGAAAACGTCAAAATGAAGGACGAGGAACTGTTGATCCTAACAACGGTTGCTATGGAAATAGAAGAAACTACAACGGTTGCTATGGAATTAGAAGAAACTACGCACGCAGCGAAAAGTGGTTCGAGCGATACAGTGACCACATTGGATATGTCAAAAGAAGACATGGCTACATCAACGTCTATTGATGAGACGTCAGATGGACATGTTTATGATTTCGAAGGTAATTGAAGTGGTCTGCTTAATTTGGCTTGTTTTGAGCTGCATTAAGTTTTTAAGTGTTAGCATATTTGAAGTTTCCATTGTATAAAGGCGATCAGACAAGATGTAATTATGTGTAGATGCAGCGTTTTCTGAAAATCCGAGGACACTACATTAAAATTGAATAAACATGATATTTGCCAAATTGATTAAAAAGGATTTAAAACCGCGGCCAATTATTAACAAAGTCTAATCAACAAGCAGTATTTAAATGCAATGATAGATGTGATCGTGTAGTTTTATTTGGGCTAGTATATTTTGCATAAATATGGTTTTGTATTTTGTATAGAATTCTACTGTATTTATGCACGATTTTAAGTGATTCTGAAATGCATGCATATGCGAAGATTCTCAAGATTAGAGCAATTTAGCTTTGTTGAAAATCATTAAAAATTGTCCCTTGACGCAGGATGACCACATACATTAGTACTCTGAATGTATAACTGGCGCAGGATTACCTCTATCCACCATGTTCCCTACTCCCCCATCCATCCCGCCAAAGATATAAATATAGAGATACAATTTATGTTTATATTTTAATGGCTTTTTCAATAACTATGTGAAATATTCTTGGTACAGAGAGACAATTACTTTGATACTATATGTTTATCAGTTTAAATAACTTAAATGCAGTATAGTGCCAACATAACAAAAACAATATTTTATCCTTTCCAGATACAACCATAGAACCCAGTGCGACCCCATCCAACGTCGAACAAACCACCTCACTGGACGTCGCAGCCAATGGCAAACCTGACGTCAAAATTCCGTCATCTACGCCAGCCTCTGGCTCCCAATCAGGCACTTCCGGAACAACCAAGGCTGAACCGGAAGTTGATTATATTCTAACTACCACGGCAACCAACGAGGGATCAAAGTATGATGTCACTACAGCTGACTATAGGGATTCTATAGTGGAAACGACAGAAATGAAAGAAGGCTCAGGGAAGGGGGAAGCTCAAGTAACGAGTTACATGGAATCGTCTGATTTTACAACAGTCGTATATAGTGACATTAAGGACGAAAAAGAAAAAGATATCATAACGAGTACAATGGACTATTTTGATTTTACGACGTCCATATATGATGACATCAAGGACGAGGGATCCGGTGATGTAGAGGATAAAAAGCCGGATGAAATGAAGTCATCCACTGTGGATAATGAAAGTTACACAACCATAATTATATCACTAGAAGAAGATTCAAGTGATATGGACATGTCCACTAAGGATTATGAAAGCTACACCAGCATGATCATATCACTGGATAAAGATTCAGGTGAAACGGACATGTCCACTTTGGATTATGATAGTGACTCAACAAGTGAACAACATGAAATGACAACAATAGAACCTATCTTGGCAACGGACTACAAACTGGATAAAGGCACTCCGAATCCATCACCTACAGAATTCGAAACGACTGAATACGAATCATCCGGAGAGGTCGATGACCTTTACACGACAGGAAATATCGATCGGGTCACTAAGGAGGAGCAAAAACAGGATACTTCTACTGTGTCGCATGAGGATAATGAAACAACTGACTATTACTCATCGGGTGAATTGGGCGATATGTTTACGACATTGATCTCCCATTTTGACACTACTAGTGAAGAATCATCTGACGTTAAATATACTATCACTACGCATATACCAAGTGCGGACATGACTACAGACACTCTAGAGTCGTCTGGGGAAATACACAGAGATTCCATTACTACGGATACAGCAAAATCAGACGAGACTACAGATTCAGAGTCTTCTGGAGAAATCGATATATTCTCTACGGATAAACCCATTTATCACGTTACCACAGAAACTGATAAGTACAATATATCGGACGATTTCACCACCATGCCTTTGGAATCATCCGGAGATATCGCTGGTTCTATAACTACCGATGTTTTCGATGATTTCCCTTCCATTAATACCGGTGTCTTAACTGATTCTTCCTCCATAACTACCGATATCTTCGCTTTAACGACCGATTTCGAGTCCCTTTTAACAACCACCTTGCCTATGTTGGATACTACTTTCCGTGGCGGCGGTGACGACATGTTTAGCACCGATTTGCCTACGACCGGATATATGTTCGATGTCACCGAGGATACTTCCGGTGACCTTGACGAATCGACTTCCGTTACAGATGAGGCATCCGGAGACATAGACATAGAAACTACCGCTTTTGAAATGGAATATACAACCGATTCAGGGCTTTCACATAGAACTGAATTTATGACGGATTTTTATACGCCATTCGTTGATCATGTCACCACAGTTCAACCAGGGTCGATATCAACAATGGAATCTATGTATAGCACCGAAAGTAGCGGTGAGTTTTCCGGTGATACAGGCGATATGTTAAGTACGGCGGAACCCGTTTTCGAAACCACAGCTGAAATAGAAGCATCCGGTGATTTGGATGAGTACTTTTCAACCGTAGTTTATGATACTACTAGTGAGGATGATGAATTATCTGGTGAATTCATCACGTCGACGTCGTCGCAACGTCCGTTCTCGACGTATCGTTTAACCACTATTCAGGAAGACTCTTTCACAACGGACGAATTTGACTTCACGTCGATGCCTTATTATGAGACTACTCCGGAAGAGGTTGACTATTCCGGTGAAATTGAGGCAACATCGGAATTACCCGTTTTTACGTCTACCGCTGTTTACACTACCGAATTTGAGGAGGATTCTTCTGGTGAAATTCATTATACAACAGAACTATTCGAACTAACTGACTTTTCGTCAGTTACCATGGAAACGTCTGGTGATGATGAATTTACAGTGGATGGTACAGAGCCGGTAATTTCTACTACTATGGTTCCAACAACCATGGATTTTTCGGGTGATTTAGATTATACTACGGATATATATGAAGGCACTGATTTAATGACTGAGGAATCTTCAGGATATCTTGACCTCACGACTGATTTTATCTCATCTATTTACTCATCTGTTGAACCAACTACTGATTCTGTAACGGATTTTTCGGGGGATTTTGATTTCACAACTGACCAATCAGATGGAACTGTATTCGCAACGGCCGAGTCTTCCGGAGAGATTGATTATACGACTGACGAGTCATTGCTCTTTTCCACAGAGGAAGATGGATCAGGTGAACTGGATTATACTACTGAATTACCTGAATATACATCTTATGAAGACACTACGAGGATAACCATAGATGTAGACACGACCCCGGAGTTTTCGGGTGAAGAAATAGACTTTTCATCTAGGGTGTATTTTGATACAACCGAATCGGAATTTTCCGGCGAGGAATTCATAACTATGACCTACCCAGTACAGGAAACGACAGATGATGCAATGTCCGATGTTACAACACGTGAAATTATATATGAAACAACTGAATTCGAAAGTTCCGGAGAAGAATTCGACATAACGACCACAACGGACTCGTTTATGCAGAATACGACACAATTTCAGGACACTACAGAATATGACAGTTCTGGTGAAAGCGAGTTAACAACTGATTACATCCGTTATACATCTGAGCCAGAAATAATCGGACCAGTTACCGCAGACATTGGGTTAGCGGACGAAACGACATTCGTTGAAGATATTTCGACCGCGATTGGTGATGTTCAGACAACGATTGGAAATGTTACTACAGATTCTGCTTTGAGCACAGAACCTCTTCATGAACAAACCACGCAATTTCCTATTCAAACCACTAAAAGCGAGTTTGATTTGACTACAAATATTCCAACTGAGAAAACAACATATAGCGTTACAACATCAGCTCTCAAACAGACTTCATTCGCAATTGATCCGGAACTCACAACTGTGGAACAAGAATCTATCACCACAGAATCAATCGATATCCGAACGACGAACTCACAACTTGTTTCCACTACGCAACAACCCGTCCCGGATATAACAACTTCTCAAACCACTTCTCAGACAACGGGGCGCGATACACCCACTCCAACAACCGCTCAATCAACAACCCCATTCGAAACCACCAGCGAACGCGAAACTACAACGCGCTTAACAACGCTTAGTGATACGACCGCTGACGACGCAACAACGTCTGTAGTCATAGCAACAACGTCAACGCCGGAAACGGTGACGTTGGTCGGCGATTTCAAGATCACGGAGGGTATGGAATATGAAGATGAACTGGAAGATATCAATTCACCTGCATATGCCGTGGCGAATCAAACATTCGATAATATTGTGAGTGTTTATTTGGTGCAGTTATTGATATTATAATTAAGTTAATAGAAAATAAAGTATTTTATTTAAAAAAAAAGATGATTGGATTATAAATGTCTTGATAAAATGCTTGAAGCATACTCACTATCTCGTCTGATAACGAAATATTTTAAAAGAATATTTCATTTATGTTAGTGAGAGTTTTTTTATCCCAATAGAAGCCTGGATCGAAAATTGACACAATTTTCAAGTTTGGATATTCAGCTTAAATTATGTCGAATATATTTCTTAAAGAGTTAACTTCCCATTGTCCATTAGCAACAATAAAATTCATAGTTAAATTATTCAAGATAAATATTAAGAATGAAATACCAATCTTAGGGAACGTAAATTAACATATTCGAAGTATTCCAAAGCTTATAACGAAATAGATTAAAAGAAGATTCCATTTTGTTGCACTTTTTGGTTATAAGTAGGTTAATCCACTTATGCGAAGCTGCAGATGACATGCAAAGATATTAACACGCAATGGCTAGACCCTATTCTGAATCTTTCATGCATGAAATGAATTCTTCAATAAAGGAACAAGTCAATTTCAATTTACTTGAAGATACATCTAGATCTACGGAAGTTGAACTTGTCACGAACCCCGTCTCGGTGACAGGTTGAAAATGATATCAATAACCTAGATATAGATTCCACCATTTTGGGCCTGGCTACATAGGAGGCTTCTTCGATTTTTTCCCTAACAAACTCTCTCTGTCTTAAAATGTATTCCTTACGTGAAACTTAGAACGCTACCTAAACGCACGTTGTGTTTTGAAAAAGCAGGTCGCGTTTTTGGTTTCCCATACGATATACTTTTGACGGCAGGGTTTTGTTCGGGGCAGAACGCTCGAAAATGCTATAAATGTGGCCAATCACTAATATTGAACTTGAGATATTTATTATGTCACCAAAATATTCGTTAAAAATGTTCAGAGCATAATATCTCATTGATTTGATGACATTGCCTTGTATTGAATTTCAGATAACGAATATCTATACACAGAGTGCCCTAAGACAGCAGTTCGTCGATGTCAATTCGTTTTCGTTTCGGTAAGTAATATTTTTGTCGCCTAAATCCTCAATACAACCATTTGAGTTTATTTCATAAATTGTTGCAAATTTGCATACAGCAATGTAATGAAAATATAGTAACTCCAGTGGTGTTATTTTTCTTTTTTAATAAAATGTCATAGATATCACAGAAAGCTCAAGAAGCGCGTGGAATAACCAATGAAAACAAATTCCAATCCTATAGAGGTTTCATAAATATATTCTATTATTTTTTTATATTTTTTAATTTTAGACAAGGCAGTGTAATTGTCGAGTTTCGATTCTCTTCCTGCTTCAAGGCGACCGCTACAACCTTGTACCAAAGTTTATAAAATAGCATAGAATAAATGTTCACCTTATAGCGAGGAATTGCAACAAGTTGAGATATAAAGTAGATGTTTTGATATCGATATTTATTATAAATCCCGATTTGTATACACCAAACATCAGCTTTAGGTGTCTTTTGTATAATGTATTGACAACATTGGAATATATTGATAAACAAGAGAGCCAGATGAAAGTGTTTATGTAATTTTGTGCTTAGCGAGGTGTTCACCTTATGGCGAATGGAAACTTAATCTAATGTAAACTTATTGAATAGTTAATTAAGAACTAATAAACTTATATAATATGTAAATTTATCATATATTGAACGCTTTTGACTGAAAATGTTACAATAAATCACAACACTCAGCCAAACATAAGGCCCTGCTTACATACAATGAGCGATTCTTGTCGCCATTTCCGATTTCACTGTTTTTTTTTGTAGGAATTTGAAATAATTTCAAGGCAAGAATCCCGTCGACGTCTGCGATTTCAAAAATTTGTGATTACATAGGAGCGATTTACAAGACCAATGTAAATAAATGCTATATTTTCTTTGAAGAAATCATCGTTTGTTTGCCAGGTCGCTGGGCGTGATTATGGCGATTATTGCCACAAAGAGCGATGAGCGTAAACGATGCATTGTAAAATCAATGGAGAAATATTGAAATCTCAAGATAGATAGTGTACATGTGTATGTGGTCACTAAAATAGCTGCTAGGGATTAAATGTAAGCAGGGCCTAGTTATGCTATTCGACTGTTAACTTGTTATACAATATTCGATTATATATAAGGGTCGCTGAGTCAAATCTAGATGACATAAAACATATTTCTTGAATGAAGTACCAAGTACATCGCATTATGAGAGACTAGCTTATATGTGAATTGAATGTAAACACAAATAGACTCTATTGATAAATTACTTGATGTGTAGTCACTCTTGCTAGGACATGTGCACATATGGGATTCACTTCGACAACAGTAGACTTTAATTGTAGGCATGATTGCATATTTCATTCCATTCTATTATTCTACAATTTGAAAGACAAGTATCGTGCTTACGGTTCGCTTTATACATGGTTTATAAAATTAAGATTCTACTCGCCATAAGGTGAACAGTAGTATTCTTCCAAAAATATTTATTTTATCCGAATTTGAGTTCACATAGGACAACAAAAATAAGTTTTTGAAACACGTATAGACTCCCAAGATATAAAGCTGAATTCTGATTTACGAATTGGAATTTTAAATAACCGATTTCTCAGTATAAAATGCTTGCTTAAGTTGGAAATGATGATTCTGGCTCGCTATAAGGTGAACATTTATTCTAGGCTCTATGTTTTTGCATTATTTGAATTTAAACGATTAACAAATCTACTTTTTCCCCCCTAATTTTAGACAAGGCAGTGTGATCGTTGAGTTCCTCCTCCTGCTCCAAGGTGACTTCAGTCTGGATCAAGTGGGAGAAATCTTCAGAGAAGGCATCCTGGCAACGGAATATACCATTGATCCCGATTCCATAGCTTTCGCAGGTGATATACGAATGCTCAATATTCAAAATATGGTTCAAATTCAATCAAATTAAAGCTTCTAGAATAACAGCGTTTTCATTTAGTAATAATTCAAATATGAAAAATAATGTTTATGTGCATGCGTTTTGTTATACAGATACAGGAGTACGCTGCAGCGATTTATTCGGTGAAATATCTATTCTTTTGAAATTCCTATCTTGCTGGCATTTTCACATAACAGAATAGATCAAATATTGCATTTCACATTATTTGTATTTTCCTGGCATTTTATAAGAATAAAATCCAAACTAAATAACATGTTTTTAATGGCATAAACAATCTTCGGTTTCAAAAATGACATTAAGGCATAGAAATATAACTGAGATGCACTTGTTCATAGAAGCTTTATATAATAAAACACAAAAAAAGTAGCTTTTATATTCTGTAGCGAAAAGTAACGTTTCAGTGTGTGAATGTTTTATTCTGCTGGCAGTTCTGTGCAAAGTTGCTGGCACAATATTTTCTTTGTTCCTGGCTGGCAAATTAAGAATAAAATCATTCGATAACTAGAAATAATTATAAGGTTTAAAGATGTTTCGAGTTCATTTCATGCCAAATGAAGCAAATTAAGACACTTTTTAAAAAATGGTCCGATGGGTACTCCTGCAGATACACATGTTCTTAAAGAACTTTGAGTTGGCGATGAGTTGACATTCTATTGCAGGGACATCATGGGATTCAATGTCTGTCTAATAATTAAAATGCCTCTTTTTTAATATATTCCAGTTGTCGATGACTCCTTAACAACAACTCCAGCTTCCACAACAACCACTGACAGCGACGAAAAAGACAAAGAAACGATCATCAAATACCGAGTGCCTAGCTGGGCGATTGGCGTTATTATTGGAGCCGGGGTGTTGATTGTGTTCCTTTTGTTGTTGGGCATAGTATGGGTAAGAACGATTTATTGGTTGAAAATAACTAAAATGTAATTAAAACAAGAAACCGTAGAGCTCTATATTGAAAAAAAAACAAACGGATGTCGAATGCAAAACATATTCATGCGCGGTTCGTTACTGCGCGGATCGAAATTACATCATATGGCAAATGATAAAAAAAAACTAAATATAGCACATTTCAATTTTGCTGTTCTTATGTTACCGAAATTCACAAAGAGAAATATATATCCAGAACTAGTATAATGTATCACTTCGAAGCGGTCTGCTATCGTTAGACAAATATTCGAAACCCAACAGATTAGACAACGGCTTTCCGTCCGAAAGGTTTTTTCTTCAAGATTTTATAATTTGTATATGCTTTTTCAAATAGTTTCATTTATGTGCTGCATTTTATACAAAACAAATCTATAACGCAAACTGCTCTCGTTTCAGTGCTGTACCACCAGCTCCAAAGAAACAGCCTACTACACGGTTCCCCATAGCAATTCCTCATATACAGAAAGCATGAATGGCGAATTCACATTGCAATCAAAAGACAACCACCAACTATTCGGCACTTACAACGTCCTTGACGAGACAACACCAACCAATGGTCCGGCTTACGAGCACTCCACACCAACACTCAACCAACCAAAACCTGCGTTTTACGACGAAAAACCTTTATCGCCTCAGCGAAAATCGCGCTATTCTGCGTCAGCGAATAAGAGAGCGTCTGCGGCGGCGAACGGCGGCCATTTGTATTTTGAAGAGGGTGAATCGCCGATTGCTATGAAACGCAAGTCCAATGGACCGCAAGCGGATAATGTCATGGAGGAAATACACATGGATGATTTCTATATTTACGACGCGGGAACCGGAGAAAGACGCAGACGACAGCAGCAGCAAAATGGCGGGAACGTTGGTGTTCCGAATGCGAATGGCACCATAGAT
The DNA here is from genome assembly GCA_001703475.1 of Hydroides elegans. NCBI lineage: Eukaryota > Metazoa > Annelida > Polychaeta > Sabellida > Serpulidae > Hydroides > Hydroides elegans. Next base: position 5,003 of record LQRL01129667.1, on the reverse strand, counting down.
AGAACGCACTCATATAGTGTAAGTGTTTTCGTTTAATATATTTTCCAAATGACTTTAATTTCCTTTATCTTATACTAGGGCCGTTAAAATGCGTTCTTTCTTAAATTTCTTGGCAAAACAGCAAAGAACTCGAATAAGGAAATAGTAACTTATACGATCTGGATGTGCATATGAATTAATGGTGTGGAATTAAGGAAATTAATTTATTTATTGGAAGCGTAACTGTGGTTGAAACCTTTGATGACTAAATATTGACTATTCAAGATATTTGGATACCCTTGTATGAAAAATAATATTATTTTTGTCAATTCAAGCGTTTAATCAATGATATATTTATGCAAAAATAATAATTCATTTTTGATTTATTTTTAAATTTCAGAGGAAAAATGGTTCCACAATGAGCACATTCAAGGAACCCGAGTGGCGAACAGTGACACCCAGTGAAATCACAGTTTTAAATTATCCGAACAATGGTAAAACAAAGACATATTACGACGTCGAGCTGGGAATCTGGACAACCAAGTTCTAGGATTTAATTAGGTCAAGTAGGGTCTATGTGGATTTTTGGAATCCGGACAACCGAATTCTATGAGTCTATGGGGTTCTTTTAGAAGAAAACGAAGGTTCAAAATGCCATTTCTGTGATAAATGAAGCCATAGTATTTATGGTAAGTTCGTGAGCAAATGTGGAATTGACAGTAGTGTGTTGAAACAATAAAAGTACTTTTATAGTAGATTTTTATATCTGACATTTTCGAAGATAAAATGTCAAGCTTTTTCTTTTTTTGAACGTTTTATATGTTTGCATGACACATTTAAGAAAGTACATGTAAAAACATAAGCGTATCATGACTTTTGTTGTACCACTTTTGTGTGCAAATGCGCTCTAAAAATGAATATTTTTCAAAGAGAAGCTGCTCATTTAAATCATATCAAGTAGTTCTATGCTTAATTCGCCCTATATTGAAATGAATCATTAGGGCACGGTTACATTCAAGTCAAAATCGTTATTTTACGCGACCGATATTTCACGAAACCATTTGAGTGAAAAAAAGCAGTGTAACTATTTTGCCTAGATGCTACAGTTATGGAAATGTACAACAGTTATATTTGATTACAAATTTAAGATGAATTTCATGTGCCTCAAAGTAATATAATTGAGATCAATACATATATTTGATATACAATATGTGAAACAGATATAACATTATAAATATTGTTTCGGTTGGGTCAAGTGATTCTCAAGTGTTTAATGTAGTAGCAAAATTCATTTGTTTATGTGAAAAGATATTATTTTAAGTCAGTGAGTATATATTTTTGGAATATATGAGATGGAAAATGGAATATAGAGATTAGTTTGCGTTGTGGAAGTAGTTCTAGTTTATAATAACAATTCTTTATATAAGAAAAATTATAGCTTTACAATCAAATTGCCTTATTCGATTGTCAATGTGGTGTTTATTATTTATATTTATGATGTTACGTTTAGTCTAATATATGTCAATTTATTTATCCTGCAGTTCAAAGTCATTATTCCAAATCTTTTTGGAATATTTGAAAATATACGTGAAGGTCTTAAGAATGAATTTTAGATGTAATGTACACGAAATATGACATGTATATAGAATGTATTTAGAAATTTTGTAAATAAAAAGTAAGGGTAATCTACCCTCTAGCATTAGTTTGTTGTTGAACATTATTAAAGTCATTTCAAATAACAAAAAGCATTACAGTTTTAAAGATTGTAAAGCAGCATTAATTTTCTTTTAGGATCAAGTTTTATTTAAATTTATTGATTTTTTAATCTGACACTGAAAAAAAACAGCTCGCGAATTTATGAATCTAAATGATTTCAATGCTTGTAACATTATCATATTTATCATATGTTTCAAATGATATGTAACTTGGTGAACTCTGTTATTCAAGCTATGTTTAATACCAGATATATAAATATAAAGTCTATGTCTAAAATAATATTTAAATTCGAAGGTTTACCTGCAAAAAGGTGCCATCTCGACTCAATCAAATGTGTCAAATAAATTCGTCAATCTATATTTTGTAAATGATATATTTAAATATATCAATTTGTGTTTATTTTTTGTTCATAACTAGATTTTTAAAAGTCTTTAAATATCTTAATGATTTTTATATCTACATGTGATAGAATTGAATTTTTTAATGAAATTTTATTATTTGTTTTCAAAGACATCACCTTTATGCATGAAATCCGTCATTTATAACTCTAAATATCCTGACATCGCTTTTATTAAAGTAATATTGTGTTGCTTGTATACAGGGTATAAACATCGATACGCCATGTACAATGTATTATCTTAATGAAAATTATTTATTTGTCTTCCATGTCTCGACTTATGTCATTATTCACGACGGTATAAATGATATTCAAACGTGATAAAACATATCATTTATAGCTTAATTTTATCACTGATTTTTTTTAAATAACTGACATAATACATGCCTTGTATATTTGGAAGAAAATAAAAGGAACAAATTACATCCTGTTGACTTTCATTGCACCATTTTGCAAATTTGTAATGTACAGAGTTGAACAAAGGTGGTAATCCAAAAATGAACCTCCACAAATTGTTTCATTTTACGATTTTAATGTTTAAGATACATGCACCTTATAAAATACTAATTCTTTGCGAAAGGGCAAAAATAGAGAAAATGAGCGTTCCTTCTCACCCGTGAAATAAGCTTTAACGATATACGGTAAACGATAGCCGATAAACACTTGCGCCATATGATTGGTAATTTAGTTGCATGCAACATTTTCCCAAAAGGTTTTTATTGTTTTTTTCCTTGGCTCAGTTTGTCTCGAATATGCGAACACTTTATCTACCTGCTAATGTTTAAAAAATAGCTTATTTTATTTTCATTCGTAGTAATAAGTTTGTTTAAAGGTGACTGCGACGTTTCGAAAATTGAGTTTTGGACGCTGTTTATGATTTCAAAGACCGTGTTTCACGCAACGTTGCTGTTTTTCTGTGTTTATCTGAAGCTGAATAGAAGTGCACACCACGACATATTTTTCAAAAAAGTAGTAAAATCAACTTAAAACAACATTATAATTACGAAGAACCATAAAAATGTTTTTTTGAACATTTAAATTTTGCAAAAAGGTGTTCCTTTTTTTCCAAGCCAGCTAGGCTGATTCTCCCTGTCTAGCTAGCTTGGAACAGAAAAGGCACCCCTTTTGTGAAATTGAAATGTTGAACATAACCAAATAACGTATCATATCTTGCAAATAACAGTTTATTAGGCAATTAAAAGAAAGGTAAATCATTTTTGAAATAATAATTCTCACTACTTTATGTGAAAATCAAGAAATAATAAAAGGTGTTCCTTAAACTGCTCAAATCTCCAAGTTAGAATGAATTTTCTCAAAATCTCCAAGCCAGCTGGAAATTGGTGGGGAACACCTTTTTTGGGGAACAGCTCGTGAGGTGCTCTTCTGAATAGACTCTATAAAGTTTAGATCTGAAAAATGCAAAATTAAAATTTCATTAGGAACTGTTTAAATATGTTTAATGGATCACTGCATCGCGTCACAACTAAGAATATGCTCTTCACAATTTACTATAACGAAAGTGAGATATGTTATTTATATAAATCAAAGTTGATAATTCTTTCTTTTCAATAAAATACCACGGTTTTGAATTTATATACCTTTAGACAAAAGCATAAACTACTTTAGTAAACATTTCGTGATAACGAAAGTGAAAGTAACATTGCTAGATGAAAAACTGTTTCATCAAAACATAATGGGTCAATTTATGATCTTAAGTTTTGTGCGGTGGTTTCGGTCGAACCACCCCGGAACATCACCGAAACCATGTCTGAAACAACTAATTTTCACATCTCTAGTCTGATTTCGCTCCGGTCCGAGACTTAGTCTGCGGATCGACTCTAGAGCGCTAAAATGTGAAACCATCGAGGGGGTATGTTTCGCAGAGGTTTCGTCGCTTATATCTATAGATATTACTACATTTATCGACTTGTTTGGCATTATCAATATGTCGAAAATGGTTCAACATTTTGTTCGATGTATACGCATTTTCTCAATTGAAAATAAGACAACTTATCATTGATAATGTTTTGTTATCATTAGTATCATAATTGTCAAAACTTTGTCAAAATGAATATACTTGGACCGTTATATTATCAAAACTTACACCAACGAGCGATGAGGAGAGAGAGAGAGAGAGGATTTTTCGCACTGGAAGCATTCGAAACAGTGTTTCTTTAAAGTGCCTCTGATCACCTTGATTTTTATCCAAGGGGATATTTAACATATGATTTTAAAGTCCATACATGCGATAACCAAAAATGCAGAAGCTGATAAATTATTAGAAAATATCAAGGAAATTGAAAACTCTAAAGATGACAGTCGTCGTATGTTTAAGGCTATACAAGTAATAAACAAAAGATCAAATACAAATACAGTTGTATGCAATAGTGAAGGAGAAATTGCAGGAAATGCAAGCAAGAAAATAGAATATATCACCGATCATTTCAAAAATCAATTCTACAAAGACAGTGAAAACCCGTTTCCGGAAATCAAACCACAAAAACTAGACAATCCGTTCACAATAAATGAAATTGAAAACGCAATCAAGTCATTAAAAAACAACAAAAGTAGTGGATGTGACAAACTACGTGCTGAACATTTAAAACATGCTCCTAGTGAAATCAAAGAAGAAATTGTATTGTTATTAAATACCATTGCCAAAACTGGTGAATATCCCAAAGAAATCAAACTAGGACAACTAACACCTCTTCAAAAACCAGGGAAACCAAAAGGACCGCCAGAGAATCTCAGACCAGTCATTCTATTATCAACTCTCAGAAAAATCCTCGCCATATGTCTGATTACTACATGAAGACTACATGAGAAAATAATTCCAGTTACTCAAACCGCCTACACAAGCAACAGAAGTACAACAGAATTAGTATTCACGTTTAAAGTCCTAGCTGAAAAA
>LQRL01129657.1:0-13305 GCA_001703475.1 Hydroides elegans | reverse complement strand
AACAATGGATTAATGAATGAAAGTGTGTTGTTACATATACGAGGGGGTAGCCCAATTTTCCATTCTTGAGCTGAGTGGTTAGTGGTGATTTTCAAAAAAAAATAATTAAAATATTAGTGTAGTGTATTTTTGAGAAACACTTATTGCATTGTATTTGCAAAGGATTGATCTCCCTTCTGTGAAAGTTTGACATGAATAAATGGATTTTTGAATTGTTCATTCGTAAATGATTTCCAGCCTAGGCAGAAACCCGGCTCAAATTTCAATTCTTCGTTCTATACATGTAGACCTTTGTATCGAATGTTTGGACAAAATCAGGTAACTTTTGTGTAGGGCGATAGTTGTATTTTTAATGTTAAAGTTTATTCTCATAACATCCTAATCCATTCTTACATTAACCATTTAACTATTCATTTATTAAATATCAGTTGAATATATATTTTAGTTACCGAGTAATTAGCCGCTGAAAAAATCGACTAACAAAATCGGGTGTATCAAATTTTTTGGACAGAATATAAAAAAAATATGAATCTTCTTTAAACGGCATAGGAACACCATGTGATATTGTTTTCTGGCTTAAAGAAATATTTTGAAACGTTTAAAGGCATTTAAGACCAGTAGTAACATGTATATATAGGTGAAACTTAGCACTTTAGGGTCACCCATGCCCCTTTTTCCAGTCAACATATCAATGGGTTTATTGTGATTGGTTGGTCATGTTATATTCAATAATTCATATTTATCTTTATGAAAAATTATACTTTTGAAATTTTAAGAATGAAATACACTGGAAATAATGTTCCTCGACCACGTAATTTGGCATGAAAATATAGAACAATTATGTAACAGAGGAGAATTAGATAAATTTCGGGAATATTAAGTTGTGAAATATTATTTGCGACGTATATCATTTTAAAACTAGCACAACTTGGATTTTCCACCGACATAAATGTGAATAATTTAATATTACATGACCAACCAATGACAATAAACCTCTTGACTGGTTGACGGGAAAAAGGGGCATGGGGGACCCTAAAGTGCTACGTTTCACCGATATATACATGTTACTACTGGTCTTAAATGCTTTAAACTTTTCAAAATACTTTTCAAAAGCCAGGAAACAATATCACATTATACTCATATGCTGTATAAAGAAGATTCATATTTTTTTATATTATGTCCAAAAAATTTGATACACCCGATTTTGAAAGTCGACATTTTTGGCGGCCAATAGCTCGGTAACTATGTTATATATTCAACTGATATTTTTCACTTGAATAGTTGGATGGTTAATGTAAGAATGGATTAGGGTGTAATGAGAATAAGCTTTAACATTAAACTTATAACTATGGTCCAACACAAAAGTAACCTGATTTTGTCCAAAAATTCGATACAAAGGTCTATTCACTTCCACTGATCATATTATACAATGATGAATCAGGATTGCCATAAACGAAACATTGTAAACTTTAAGCGGATGATTTTTAAAGGTATGATTCCATGAACACCTTACAGCGTTCCTGGTTTCTAGCCTCGATTTCTTTTCGCACAAGCACCTAACCTGTCCTCATAAAAAGATATACCAACCCGGAAATTTACAGGATGAGTAGGGGTAGCCTCGTTTTCAAAATCCGGTATCACTGATGATGATGACCTTCAGATTCTCACCATTGATACAAAAATATGACGGATGAAGTGCTCGACCTTAATTAGCATCATTGCAGGATTTATAAATGAATAAATGGTTATATTTGGTGTCACCTATTGTTAAGGTGAGTTAAGCATATGGCTACGGGAGGAATATTGCATTTTCTGAAGATACAATTTGTGTTGGTGGCACCTTGGCAAACATTTGAGGATTTCCGTATGCGTGATTTGAGGCGCTCTAGATATGCGATATAGTTCACTTTTAATAATACTTTTGATATATTTATTAAATGAACTAGATAATCAGTCATTTGGAATTAGTTTGCAAAACCAGCAAATCATTAATTGTTTATGAATGTGCGAAGTTTTTGCGGACGCCGAAACGTCGGCGCAGCGTCTCCACGAGTACGAAAAATAAAAAATGTTCGATTATAGAGATGACGAAATAGTGTTAACGGACTACCAATAGCAAAATCAAAGTTTACATCTTGTCTTCAATATTAAGACTATGGTATAATGATAATAAATGATAATACCGGTACTCAATTCAGCGGCTGTTCAAATGCTCTAAAAACTCACCCCATCACCATGACGACAAGTATATGTGTTGCATCTTTCTAGAACGAATTCTAGAACGAAGTGTACACTTGTTGAATATTGAGCCCTTTTTATATGACCTTAGCTCTCTACCTGTCTCAAATACTCAAATAAAAATCACACCATTTCGTCAAGTTGACAATTACATCGCCTTTTAAGGTATGAACGGAAATTATATAATTTAAAATAGTCTACTTTCTTTATAATTATGAGACAATGCGAGGGAGTATCGCAGGCTAATGTGACCATGCCCTTACAATCTATGTCATTATTCGTTTGCATATTTCACCCGGCGGATGACAAAAATTGAGGAAGAACAACCCATATAATATTCTTCAAACAAGACTTAACAAGGACAGTGTGCCATGCATTATTGTTTACTTGATATGCGAACCGTTTGTTTAAAAAAAAACAATATTTGCTTTTAAAGTGCCCTAAAACTATGAGTAGTCAATCATGGCATATTTAATTTTCACAACATTTAAATCATTATATTTGAACCGAACAAGAAGTTGCAAAGCAGTATTATAACGCTTATTTCAAAGCATCAACAATTCAAATATGTTGTGACAAAAACACTTTAACACAGTAAAACAGGCAGCGTTAATATGGTATAAAAAATAAACTTCTATTCAAATATTGCATCTTGCTTAAAACATAGTATAACCATAGGAATAAACTTAAGTTCTTATGTACTTATAAACGATTACCCCAAAATCTTTTTATATGGGCAACGACAGTTGTGCTTATATAAGCCCTATTTGCTTATATAGGCATAGTTCCTATCCATTTGCTGAAAAGATATTGGAAACAAGTCTAATACTTTGAAAGCAGAACCATGTTCATAGAAAATTAATAGCTAAAAGAAAAACATATATTTGCAATGACTGCCAATACCAAGCCTCTTATTTTGAAAACACCCATCGATCTTGTTTGAAGAATGGGATTACTTTCTTTATTATGAAAACAATAAAACTGATGCAATATGGTTGAAAAAGGGGGATGAAAACAGGAAAATATGGGTGTCGAAATTACTAAAAGTTTCGCTTTCATAATAAGACATTGCTTATATGACATAGACAAATATCCTTCAAGCATCTGAGTTATGGAAGCCGTTTAACCAATTAAACTCGGGGAAATTGAGCAACCTAATTTGAAAACCAAAATAAGAATACAATCCTGACTAGACACTTACTTATTCCTTGTCGTTCCCCTCTTCTATATAAAGCAACCACACTCGAGCATCTTCCATTAGAAAGCCATAAGAAGCCACAAGACTGTTTTGATTTAACTAACGGGAATATATTCTAAGAAGAGACAGCAAAGTGTGAACTGATGGATTATTACAGAGCTATTCTTCTTTTGCTTCAGTTTCATTTGGCCAGCACAAATGTGGATAGGCAGGCAAGTATCTAATGTTAATTGTTACAATTGTAATATATAATACAATTATAATAAATAAGATAAATTATAATAGATTATAAGTTTTAATAAATTATATATTTTTGAAGTGGTGTTTCATGCAAAATATTTTTTGTAAAGAGAAATCGGTATTTTAACCATCCCTTTTTGGCGAAAGTGTTTCGAATTATTCAACGTAGGTGCGCAAATACATGTATATTTGTAAACTTAAGAATAAAATGGTAACTTTAAAAACACGTTTAAAATAGAACTAGTGTAAACTTTTATTTCTATATTTTCAACCTTATTCTAACATGCTAATCGGTATGTTTGATTTAGATCAAATTAATTATGTAACAAACCTAAAAAAAACGAAACCTTCGTCTTATCTGGAATGTTTAGACGAGCCTTTGCTTCAACTCGGATAAAACTTCGGATTAAACAATATTTTTGATTACATGTAAAGATCATACTATTTAAGTAAATAATGTTGGAAAATATGTAGAAATAACCCCGTTTTTTTCTATATTATGTTGAATTTGATATAACGGAATCATTTCCTCGGATACTTATTACAAAGAGCACCTCACACAGGCATTAGTTGGTTTGCTTATTTCAAAACATGTTCAGTCCACTTTACACTATTGGCCGGTTGCACTCTGAGGTGTTAGCCTCAAGTCGCGCTTGGGCATTTCATGAAAAGTCGTGTTTCTTATCAGTTGGTCTATGTTCATAATCATTTATCTATAAACAATATTGATAGTAATAGACTTAATAATTATCATTTTGAAAATATTAGTTTATGACTATTGTGAAGACACTGAACTAGTGCCCAAGCATCGCTCAAGCTCTGCTCAGGGCCAACACCGGAGAGGGCAACCGGCTATATGTTACATACATACTTTTAATGTTTGGTTGGTCTGTTGATTGCAAAAAAAATCATATGTCTTCTAGACATTATAATGGAATTTTTAATTGGATTTCTCAATCATATTTTCCAAAGGTGCCCGTCGCTGCGAAGTTCAAGCGCCCATCGGTCCGTATGTTAAAGGCATTAGTTGGTTCGCTCAGCCACTAAAGTCGCCTTAAGCTTGAATCAAATGTATTTCTATTTTTTCATAGGTGCCCGTTGCTGCGAAGTTTAAGCGTTCAGCGCCGGTCCATATGTTTAAGGCATTGGTTAGTTTGCTGGTAACAATATGTGTTAAGTCTGCTTAACATTTATTCATTTTCATTTTCCATAGGTGCCAGTTGCTGCGAAGTTCAAGCGCTCAGCGCCGGAGAGTGGTGGTCCGTATGTTAAAGGCATTGGTTGGTTTGCTCAGCCGCTAAAGTCGCCTCAACCCTTAATCAAATTCAAATGATCAACATCAAATTAATCGTTATTTTCCATAGATGCCCCTTGCTGCGAAGTTCAAGCGCTCAGCGCCGGAGAGTGGCGGTCCGTATGTTAAAGGCATTGGTTTGGTTTGCTCATCTTTTATTTATTTATTTTATTATCTATTTTCATTTTCCATAGGTGCCCGTCGCTGCGAAGTTCAAGCGCTCACCGGCGGAGAGTGGTGGTCCGTATGTTAAAGGCATTGGTTGGTTCGCTCATCTCTTATCTGTTATTTATCTTTTTTTTTATTTTCCATAGATGCCCCTTGCTGCGAAACTCAAGCGCTCATCGGCGGAGAATGGCGGTCCGTATGTTAAAGGCATTGGTTGGTTTGCTCATCTCTTATCTATTATTCATCTTATTCTCTTTTCCAAAGGTGCCCGTTGCTGCGAGGTTCAAGCGCTCACCGGCGGAGAGTGGCGGTCCGTATGTTAAAGGCATTGGTTGGTTTGCTCATCTCTTATTTATTAACGATTTAATTATTTTATTCTCTTTTCCATAGGTGCCTATTGCTGGGAAGTTCAAGCGCTCATCGCCGGAGAGTGGTGGTCCGTATGTTAAAGGCATTGGTTGGTTTGCTCAGCCGCTGGAGACGGATCTCGAAGGCTTCTGGTGCATCGTCAAGTCCAAATGCAAAAGGATCATAGAGCATCCCAGTGTCAAGCGCTCTGGCAGCGGTAGGTTGACGGATTTTTTGTAGCTACATGTATATGGGATAAGGATCATTTTTAAAGCTCTATATATGTATTATTGATATGAAAGCATTTTGAGCATGTGTATAAGGATCATAGAGCATCCCAGCGTCAAACGCTCAGGTGGCGGTACGTATTATTTTTGAGCATAAAAAATGGGCTTTAATGGTGAACTATCCATAAAGGTATTTGCTTGACAAACTGATGTTAACATAATATTCCGGTATGTATAAGAAGACGTATGCCAAGAATGCAAAGATTCATAGAGCATCCCATTGTCAAACGCTCTTGCGGTGGTGAGTATATCGGTATTTGCAATTATAAGAGTTAAGGATTAAGTACGGTCTTGATATGGATGCATTGGATTGTTTTACTGAAAACACTGAGCACATGTAAACTGAACATAGAGCATCCCAGTGTCAAACACTCAGGAGGCGGTACGTATGTGAGGGGTTTGTCACCATGTTAAATGGATTAACAAATGTATTTGTGGAAGGCGTATAAAACGTACAAGGACCATAGAGGATCCCATCGTCATACGCTCATGCGCTATATCGTATATTGTTATGTGCTCTTCATTTATGAAAATATTTTTAAGAATAATTGTGAGACATTAATTCAGATCAGTGTCATGACAAAAAGTAATCAGATTATAACAAATTCGGTACATATTTCTTAAAGTGATATTGTGGATACTAAGTGAATATTGATTTGATGTCTGAAAAATAACAATCATCGGAAATTAGTAACCACTTTTTTTAAAAATTGCATTTTAAGGACGAGGGAAAAAGTAAGGATAGGAGAGAATATAACCTGAAAGTGTTTATTTTATATTCCTAAACAGAACATGATTTTTCTCCGTTGTCCGACGTACCAATGAAACGGGAGTCATTTCTTCAGCATCCTAGCCAATCTCAGGTAAAAGGCAAAATCGAATTTGGTTTCTTTAAATTATTATCGAATATGTATTATCGAAATGTTCTTTAAAAGCATCAGTTTTAAAAATTACACAAACCAGAGGAACGTTTACAGCTGTGAATTTCTGAATGATTCAAATATAATGTATATGTTTCTGACTTTCATTGATAAACGTAGAATATATTCTTATGAAAAAAAAACGCCATGAAATACATGGTGTATGTGTGAAAAAAATATATATCCGGTTTTCACGTTAATGTTTTGATGATGAATGGTCTCGATACATAAAATTGTATGATATATTTGTATCTGGAGCAGTTTAATTGTTGAAACGTCTAAGGAATCACTTATATTGTTGCTACTCAATTATAATAATTAATAAACAAATACTTTTTTTAAGAACTGGAAGACCCCATCATTACTCACTTCAGAATTGATCAAACCTGAGGAGTTAAAATCGAGGTAAATATTGTTTCCGCGTCATAGCAGTTAAATAATAATATGCAATTAAAGAAAATTGTCACCACAGACGCTATCGCTATCATCAGTGATCATATCAATATTGTCGCGTCAAATGAAAAGAAAGTTGCTGGGACCATTTTCTCTCGGTTAAACTAATGTTATAACATGAACGTTTTTCTTTCTTGGTAAACTAGTATCGTTTTGTAATCTGCAATGAAGTCACGGTACACATCATGCAAATGACAGGCATTTTGGTGATGTTTATTTCAGAGGAAAACGAAGCGCTACAACCAGCAATGGGCCAGTTGTCATTGCTCAATGCACCGCCATGAGTGTCTTGATGCATCGCACCTTCTATAATGACATCAACACATGCGACCTTTTGGCTGAACTTGAAGCTTCAGGTAGTAACTTCGGTTTTACCGTTTATTTTTTGTCTTAATTCTCATAGTATATATGTTAAAGCGATTTGAGCAGTTTGTAGATATAAAAATCGCTATCGTAAATGACATTCAAGTCCATGCTTTTATTAAATGTATAAACCCTTTTTGCTTGTGCTCTCAGTGTTTTTTTTTACACATAATACATACAGATCGACACACCAGTCAAGAAAACACTGCCCGCCGTTCAGTCACATACGTCGAAACATCGCGATTTCAAATCACCCATGCCGACCTCGACCAAAGTACCTTAAAACGCTTTGTTGTCTACACCAGAGTATCCGCACATCGAGACCTCGAATTGAATGTCCATGCTGCAATTATCGGTGAGCAACCGGGTGCAGCATTTCAAGCCACTATGATGAGAAGCGACCTCTCCAATAGTGGTGCTGGTAACCAGCATTGTTTCACATTGGACTTAACCAACTGGATTTTTGACAAAATGGCCGCCGGAGCGCACCTGCCACTCTCCATACAGATCCGTGTTTCTCGCACATGCGCACTGCGTGACCGGATGTGCAGGGCCAGTCAACAGGAAGAGAGTTTCGTTATTTTGGATACGGCCAGTAAAACGGAAAGATGTGCTATTCAGCATGAGCGGTCTTAAAAATGACCGTTATCAAAAACTTGATATCAAATGATGTGTTCATATAATTAATGATAAAAATTACTATTATTTATATCGTTTAGACCGAACGGCGCATGACTTAAAATCGTGTATATCAAAACTTAATATCAAATGATGTGTTTATACAATTGATAGCAAACATTCATATTTAACGGATCTGTGTTCATGAACATTAAGATTCATCGCTGATATTTTGGAAGGATGACATGACATGGTAGTCAGTGTTTCGATATAATGTAAAGTCTACAATTGATTTTAATATTGCATTTTTTTTTCAAGTTTGAAAGAGTTTTCGATAGTTCAACCTGAAAAATAAACGGCCAACAGATTACTTCTATCTTTTTTTTTTTACAAAGCGATGTTGGACAAACCGATTCAGGTCTGAATACTAATGAAAAGAACAAACACAAAAACAAAGTTCAATGCGTAAGTGTTTTATTGTTGAAGTGTAACTAAAATGTACAATTTGCATGAATCAATTCTCTTCAAACGACCTAAAATATGGATTGTTAATTTCAAAATATAACCAAAACTATTATGAACTATCATTTCACATTTGCGAAAGTTTTTGCTTAGGTAAAAAACGAATTGGGACCGTTAAAACGAGCATTTGAAAATATATACATTGAATTCATATGAGCTTTTTCACAGGGAAAATTTATTTTATCAAACATTTTTTAAATATATAAACGAACAGACACAGCCTTATTGAACCTTCAAGCGACCTTGAACAAATAAAACAAAATTTGAACACACTTTTAGAGGGAACATTAATTTGAACATGAACCCTTAATTATGGAGCCAAGTTACTTCAGATATAAACTCGATCCTATGCCCTCTGAAGGGCACAACTCAGCTACAACACTAATACCAATGGTATAAATAACATTAACAGTAAGCACACCGTTGTTTCATCATTAAAATAATAGCAACAAAATAATAGTCTAAATCAATATCATCAACAATACTAAACCATGGTAAAAGTTACGTTTTTCAAATTCGAGTCTGTCGACAACTTTCCTCGCTAAGATATGACATAATCACCCTAACAATACTGACCACAAGTTAAGTCTTGCCAAATCCTTTCCTCTCTTTAAGAGATATAATCGAGATTCAAATGCAATAGCGGTTAAAACTGAATAGCACAAGTGAAAGGAAAGACATCTCGTGAGCATATAACATATATCACAGAGCTCCGCATTGAGGCATTTTAAAACACAGCCTATCCCCCCTCTGTAAGGCGGACCGGAGATAACAACATGCTCACACACCTAAAAATGCAAAATATCCCTCCCATAATATATAACTAATGAGCAGTGTATCACAGAATTCCGCTCGAGGTACTATACGACCTATCCCCCCTCTGTAAGGCGGACCGGAGAATAAAATAACATGCTCGCATACCCCATCCCACAATATATCAAATATAAGCAGTTATCACAGTTCCGTTGGAGGTACTACAATACCTATCCCCCCTCTGTAAGGCGGACCGGAGAATAAAAACAACTTGCTCACATACCTCTTACCCCAAAAACAAACGGGTGTATAAATGGCGAGACAAGTTGTCGACAGAACACTTTGTATAATAAAATATTCCTAATATGAGCAGTATATCACAGAGTTCCGCTAGAGGTACTAAGACCTATCCCCCCTCTGTAAGGCGGACCGGAGACTTAAATGCTCGCGATGGCAAATACATCAAAAACAAAATACGACCAATGTCGAACTATATATAAGAAATGTCGTTTCGATAAAAAAAAAAAGAAAATAGATATAAACACAAGTCGACGTAAGAACTACTTTTGGTGCTTTTGTCACTTATACATACACACAAACTGAAGTTAAGATATATAGAGACATGGTCAAATGTCGCGTTGAAAACAGATTTTACTTTATTTTGAAATAATTTGCTGGGGATAATTTGCTTTTTTTTTCATATGTTAATTGGAAAACAAATACAGATGCATTGCTATATAACCTATTTCCAAAGGCGACAAAAGACCAAACCAAACTGTATTTCCTGACACACAGACCACTAAATAACGAGCATATAGGTGTATCACAGGGGTTTTTGATTTTTGTTCCGCAAAAGACGAGGCATGGACACCTATCCCCCCTCTGAAGGGCGAACCTGAAACAATCAATTAAATAAATGCTCAGTGGTAGTACAACGAGAACGATATGAGAGAAAATGTGTTTTAACAGAAATAATGAGTACAATAACATAGCGGCACAAAAACACTGGCTATATACACACGAACAATGCATAGCGTGGATGTTCATATTAATGTCCAACAACAGAGAAAACGCAAGAAGCAGTGGCGAAGACTTAAGGCCGATATATACAAATCTTGTTTCTATTTGCTTATATAAGCAAATAGAGCATATATAGGCATAGCTGGAGATTTCTCAGAACCTCTTCTAGCTACTCATAGTTATACCAATTTCTTGTAAAAGCGTGGCACAAAGAAATAATACCAGAAAACACATACATAAAATACATGTTGCACTACTGTTTTTAAAATGCAGTTTCCTCTTTGTTTCTATAAAACATGGTACAAAGTCTTGCTACGGAGCAAATTGTGTTACAACAATAATCTCCAAACCAACAGGGGGCATTTCAACTGTAGACTTGTGAGATTGGATGTTCAGGAATGACGCCTGATATTAATAGTTTACGTTCTCTCACTAAGCTGTCAGTCTAGCTCTCTGAAGAGCATATGCCATCCCTGTATTTACAATTTATATATCAAATGTGACTAGACTTATAGACACCTGAGCGCAAAGCTTTATCAATAGGACCATTCATAATCAACATTCAGAGGTTTACAATATTACATCTACGTTTTGGTAGCTTTTAATGTAGAAAACAGCTTGGACCATTGTTAACTTGGTCGTATCAATAAAGCTACGTGCTCACGGTTTTTAGTACATATTCAGATCATTTTAATTAATCGTCAAATAATCTAAAATTCTAGATCCACTAAATAAAACCCTGACAACGAAAATATAAGATTTAAATTAATATTTTGCGAGGACTAAACACGATTACTGTACATAATTTACAGATTCATAAACGTTGATTGCTTTAAATTGTCTTACATAAACCATTCACAAAACAGATTCATGCCTATATTCACTGATCCACAAAATGAAAATGTCCACCGCCAAAAACACAAAATACATTCTTGTTTTGTTTAGCTGTAGTTAACTTTCTATTGAAGGGTGTAACAAATGAATATGTGAAGGAAAACAAATTTTCTGATGAATGTCATATTTACATTTAATTCGAATTTCGATAGTTTTATCGAAGAAGTTTTTATCGAAGAAGTCGGGTACGAATTACTGTGGGCTACTGAAATTGAAAGCTGTGGGCACCGTCGTTTGCTGGAAGGAATATCCTCCTTTCTTCTCAATGTTCTTTGACTCTGTAAAATATAAATGTGTGTTTTGAATTTGGACGTTGTTTATTAGGTTGAGTCTTCCTAGCTTAACATCAACACTTTTTGGTTCACATAGGGTTATTCATTGAATAAATTTATGTTATTCGTTCAAACGGCGCTATAGGCTATAGGGTTAAAGTGTCAGATTCAAAATCCTTAAGTTTCATGAAATTGTCAATTTCGGGACAAGGATTTGTTTCATCATGCATACTTTTTCTTCATCTATACTCACTGAACCATTCAAATAATTATTTGTTTACTACAGGGGATCCTCGTTAAACCAAACACGGATAACCCGAATAATTGCTTTAACCGAGCATTTTTTTGCGACCCGAGGCTCAATATTTTCTTTATAAATCTTATCGGGAAATCCGCAGCGGCAAAT
The DNA here is from genome assembly GCA_001703475.1 of Hydroides elegans. Taxonomy (NCBI): domain Eukaryota; kingdom Metazoa; phylum Annelida; class Polychaeta; order Sabellida; family Serpulidae; genus Hydroides; species Hydroides elegans. The sequence goes on along the minus strand of LQRL01129657.1, from coordinate 1,311 downwards.
CGGTCAAACCGAACAGATTTCGTCGGTCCCTAGGTGTTCGGTTTCACGTATTCTACTTTATGTGATCTGTATAGTTACTCTTGTTTTCAAAGGTACAAATGAAATCTTAAATGGGCCTACCTGCTGCGGCGTGTCTTTGGTCAGCCAGCTTGAAGACGTCGTTCAGTTCTTTCTTCTGCTCTCCCGTCAGCGGTCGCACGAGCGCCTCGTACCACGAAGGATCGCGCTGTTGCACCGCTGCAATAGAAATTGGGTTGTAATGGTTAATTGATGTAAAGCACATTAAGCTACGTTGTGCCATTTTTTTCCAAATTTTTGAGACGTGATTAATGTTACACTGATAAAGGAATGCCATTTATTTCAGGTACATATATTAGAGTTAAGGTTACCTTATAGTATTAATATAATTAAGCTGGGCAACTAACGTCACAGTCTGAGTACGGGGAGAAAATGTCAAAAATGGCACAACGTGCCCCGCTCTCCCCTATATGTTGCATCACTCAATTATGGGAAAAGAGGTTGAAGTGTAAGTCAGATACAAAATCCTTAAGTTTCATGAAATTTCAATTTCGGGACAAGGTTTTGTTTCATCACATGTACTTTTCCTCATCAGAATAACTCTCACTTAGTCATGCATTTATCTATTTTTAATCGAATCGACAAATCAATGGAAAGGTTTCAGATATCTGCACTGAGATCATGAGCCCATCGACCCTCGAGCCAGATACACACTCATCCACCCTAAAAACAGCAAATGTCGGTCCCCTGTTTCTACAGTCAAAACGCAAACACTCTGGTTAAGCTGCTCATTTAGGACCATGTTTATGTAAAGCGTGCTATCAAGAGCTGGCTATTCGGATATCTTTGGAATAGCGCTCACGACAAACAGGCTTGGGCATCATAGACGAATGTGTCTGGACTCGAGGGCCATGTGATGTGCCACTCAGACCTTTTACTTTCGCATCATTAACCTTTCTTGATACGACTTCTCACTCACCAAACAAAATAGATCTGGAATCGTTGTAAATAAAGGCAGTGGCCGTTCAAGTTCTACACGATTTCATTTGTATTTATTTCTAATAAAGGAAAGTCCCCAATTCAATGGCGATGTTTGACTTCCGGGATTTGATTTACACACTTGCCGAACCTAGCCTCTAGAAACCACCCCGGATCGCAATCAAATCCGATTTTATGCTGCACCACTAAGTCTTAGCTACGGCTTACTTGTCAAAATGGTCTTGAAGATGATGTACTCATCAATGGCACATCCCTCCTTATCAAGCGGCGTCTCATAACTCTCCAACGCCGTCT